>PVKB01000056.1:1368057-1384695 GCA_004027205.1 Ctenodactylus gundi | reverse complement strand
CACACACACTCTTTCACATTTCCTGAGAAAATCCTCCCTCCCTCCTGGGGACCCCTACAGCGAGCAGCCCTCAGCCCAGATCCCACAGCGCTGCCGTCTCAGGAGGTTTAGCTCTGAGAACGCTCCTTGCAGGGTCCTCTGCCACCTGCCTCACCATCTGACTTTGCTTCCTTTGGTACTGGAGATCCAACCCAGGGCCTACTACAGCTCTAGTCCTCTTTTTTTTTGTTTGTTTGTTTTGATTTGAAGGCACGGCTGTCTCCCTGAGCCACTGGGTTGCTCAGGCTGGACTCGAACTAGTGATGCCCCCTCCTCAGTCTCCCAGTGTTGGGAATACTGGCCTGACTCTACCTCATGATGTGTGTGTGTGCGCGCGCTCATGCGTGTGTTTGTGTGTGTGTGTGTGTGTGTGTGTGTGTGTGTGTGTGTGTTTGCGGAATGTGTGGGACGACAGGTCTCGCTCTGTAGTCCAGAATGGTTCTGACCAGCCTGGAGTGTATGGCAATATTCCTGCCTCAGGTTCCAGCATTCTGGAATCATAGGCATGCACTACCACACCAGGCTAGTTTTCATGTGAAGCTGAGGAATCGAACCCAGGGCCTTGCAGACGCTAGATAAGTGCTGCAACCACTGGGCTATGACCCCAGCCCTCTCATCATGTTTCAAATTGACATTTAAGAGACTGAGCAAAAGTCCCTGCTGTGACTTCTCCACTGCTCTCAGGCAGGGCCTGTGGGTGGAACCTCTCTATACAGGATGACATTTCAAAATTGCTCTGTGGCCCCTGGCTGGCTGGCATGGACAACCCTTCTCGCAGCTCTGCTTGTATCAGCAAAAAATACAGACAGCTTTATGTCTATCTGGCTAATGAAAGTGTGGCTCTCCACCCAAAGGACCACCGCGCAGCCATAAGAAAGGACTAAGGACACTCTGTATGTGACATTATCAACAGCGAGCACACTGATTAAGACACGCAGTGCACAACAGTGCTGTAATCCACTGCTGGCCTGTCTATGTAACCAATATGTGACACCCCCAGCGTGCACACACGCACGCAGCCAAACCCTCCCCAGTTGACCGAGCATGGGCAGACACTGGGCTCAGTTTCTCCCTCTCTCTACGTTTTGGAAAGTTTGAGTCTGTTACCTAAAGAAAACATGAAATTTCAATCAACCAAGGACTGAAAGGCTATCTTTCCCATTTCTAAATCTGAGCCAGGCGCTGACTGTTGCCTCTCGGTGGGCAACCAAGCCAGGCCGCAGGGGCAACCAGACCTGGGCATCCTCGGCTGTCCTCCTCTGCTAGCTGCGTCCCAACGTTTGCATGCAGAAAACTAAGAGCCAGGACTGTTGTGATGGTCCAAACAATAAACTCAGCTGTCTGGGAGGCTGAGGCATGAAGATCGCAAATTCATCCCCATCTTGGGCAACACAGGGAGTGAGACATGGTCTCAAAAGAAAAGAAATAAGAAAGTGTTGAATATGAAAGCCCTGAGTTGAATCTCCAGGAGTCAAACAAACAAACAAACAAACAAACAAACAAACTTGGGGAGTATCCTTAAAATCCAGCTTGATCCTAAGGAGAAAAAAGGTAATAAGGCCCTACCTAGACTCCAGCACCAAGAACGGGAATGGGCAGGAAGGGGTGGGTAGGGGCAGGGGAAGCCAGAATAAAGCCAGAAACATCCCCAATGGAGGGTCCAAGATTTCACCATGACCTCAAACATAACATTAATGAGAAACCCTGGCCTAGCCATATCCCGGGCCCTCATCCTAGCTCTGATAGGCACGGGAGCCCTGGACCTAGTCTTAAGCTTAGATCTAACACTGTCCTTCACATTCCCACTAGCCAGAGGCAAATACATAGCCATGTCTTAGGTTTTTCCAGCTTGTTTTCATCTTTCATTGTGCATAGGAGGGTGTCCGGCTCTTTTAGCAGGTCAAGATAAAGGCTTTTAATTTTATGTGCATAAAAGTCAATCCAGAGTCTACAATAACCCACCATTTCTAGAAATTTTTAGAGTTCCCTTTTTGTCTTTGGCCTGATATTTCTCATAATTCCCTCAATCCTTTCTGGATTAACCCTTTGTTTTCCCTCACTAATAAGATGACCTAGATATCTAACTTTTTTTTTCAGTGAATTATAACTTACTTATTGAGATATACAACTCCTTTTGGCCCAGAAAATTAGCAGATTTACTATAGCCCTTGAAAGTTCTACCTGATACCAATAAGTTATCTACATATTGTAAAAGATTAGTCCCTGGGGTAGAAGTGAACTCCTCCAATATGAACTCAAGTGTTTGGCCAAATAAGCTGGGTGTTTCAGAATCCCTGTGAAAGTATCATTTACCAATATTGTTTCTTTTTTCCCATTTATCAGATTTTCCCATTTGAAGGCAAATAGATTTTGTATTTGGGTTCAATCATCCTTTAAATCTATTATACAAAACCATCTATAGTCTACAGGAAGCTTACTTCAAAAACAAATATAGGTTTGAAACCCTCAGTAGGACTTCATCTTAGGGAACTCCTGATACCCCTATTTATTTTATCAAGAGCTATAAAAGTGTTTACTTCTTTTTTTTTCCTTATCTATAGAGAGCATTTTCTCTTAAGGTGGCCCAGTTTTTCCATAATTATAGCAGTTTCCCCCATTTCATTTTAGCTTTAACTAGATTGCCCAGCTTTTTCAGAGATATCAAGCCACTGTTTTTTAACCCCCTTTTCTAGAATAGCAACTGTGAGCCTTGTTTTGCTTTTTTCCATCTTGTTCTATAAACAGCTTTGAGTTTCCCTTAAGAATTCTTTTATAGACCCTCTTTCAGACCTCTTTATTTCATCTCTTCAGCTTTGTAAAAAAAATTTTTTTTTTTAATCTGGCCAAACTCCTAGTTTTAAAGTTAAGTTTAAATCTTCCAACCACTGTAAATTTATAGATATTTAAAATTCACCGTGGCCTAAAAGCCACTTTGTTAAGAGGAAAGAATAGAACAAGCAGACTAGCTAGTCCTGCAACATCCAAAGTTACCTAAGGTTTTGTCCTGCTGGGGTGATAGGTAAACTGGGGGCCCATAAGGACCTTGCATTTCCTTTCCAGAGACAACTGGAGCTCTAGACCTAGTGTCCTTCAACCCTGGGTACAGTGAGTCCCTGAATGTCCTTTTTTGCCACATTTAACATATAAAAGGCAGCAGACAACCCTTGGTCACCTGCTGGTGCAGCAAGGAGCTCCCAGCCTCCTTCCCCTCCCATCCTTTTCTTAGGTTATTTGTGAGAATTCCAGCTCCCAAAGATGTTTATTTTTCCCATTATCTGGTAGCAAAAACCTCCTGTTTTATTTATTTATTTTTGATCAAATGGAAGCCTCAGGTTACTTACGGGGATTGGGCATTTAAGCAACATTTCGGAACCCTGGGACCGACTTTTTGACTCCCTTTATAATTAACTCTCTGAGATCTTGCATTTGAGCCCTGTCCTCTGGGTCATTATTATTATTTTAGCCAGGATCATATTAAGAAATGTGCATTTAGCTGATTGGCCCAGTCTTTCTGGAGGGTACTTTTTCTAGACAGTAACTACTGTTCTCCAAATCATTTCCTTCTTTTTCTTTGAACAAGACATTAACAATAGACATCAATTTGGCCCAGTTGTGCATCTCTCAAAACAAAGTCTTTTCCCACCTCCACCCTTGAGTCGGTAAAGGGTGGGGTCACCTTTACTCACCGGCGTGGGGCGCGGGCCGTGGCGGGCCAGAGCAGCGGGCGGCCCCAGGGCCCTTGCGCGACTGCGCGATGGCGCTCTGGCTCCCGTGCAGCTTCAGGTGGGCGTCGCGCGCGCCCTTCGCAGCGGTCTCCCCGCGGGCTCCAGAGCGGCGAGGGCGGCGACCAGGGGGACCCGCACCATCGACAGCAGGGGGTGCTGCGCCCAACGCCTCGGCAGCAACAACCCGCGGCCCCCCTGCTACTGTCCACGCTGCCACCCCGGCAGCGGCTGCCCCGGGGCTCAGAGACCGGCCCGCCTCGGCTCCGCCCCGAGGGCACGCCCACGGCCTGACCCAGCTAGCCAGGCACGCCCCCCGGCCACACCCGCCCGCCCTCCAGCTGCCTCAGCCAAGCCATGACTGAGCTCATGCTAGTGCTGCGCGGCGACTGGCCGCCAGGGCGCGCGCCGTCCCCGCTCCCTGGCCTGGCCCCGGCCTAGCCCTTTGGGGGGCTAGCCCTGGCCTGACCTCGGCCTAGCCTTGGGGAGTTAGCCTTGACCTAGCTCTGGGGGCTAGCCTTGGACTGGACTAGGCCTAGCCTTGGGGGGGCTAGCCCTGGCCTCGTCCTGGCCTTTAGGGGTTAGCCTTCATCTATCCCTGGGGGGCTAGCCCTGGACTGGCCTCGGCCTAGCCCTTTGAGAGTATTAAAGGAGGGAGAAGAATTAGAATATGTCTTTGGTTGATGGCCGCTGAATTTATTTTGTATTAGCACGATCATCTTCAGAGCCTCTGATGGCAAGAGCATTTCCAGAAATCATTTTTAATTAGGACAGATCCTACATAACCATAGCATGCAAGGTAGCTGGTGCCCTTGGAGCTAATTCAGGTAGCTCTTTCTTGCAAAAAGAATGCAATAATTAACAAGCTGTGACTCTGTGAACTCAGAACCTAGATAGCCTGTTCGCTATTTTGTGACTAATATTACCAAAAGTCTGTGTGCACTGTAAGTAGAATGTCCAGTGCTCTTCCGAGTCAGATGACTCCGGAATTGCTCTTGACCTCATGTCTCTATGGAAGCAGCATGAGCTAGTTTTGACACCACTTGCTTGATATCTCCATGAAACTGCAGGGACACCCCTATGTTCTCATGGGTCCCAAGGATAATGTTTCATTACTGTCACGTTTTCATTTCATTTCATGTTCTTCTGATGTTTAGGAAAATACCTTTGCAAAACTTGCCTGGCAGCACCAAATATTGGTTTCAGGATACAAGAATTTCTGGTCTCTTTTATTGAGGCAGTTTTAAAAAGTGGGAAATGAGGGTTAAGAAAAGCAAATAAAGGAAGGCAAGAAATTCTGTGAGGAGAAGCAGAAATTTATGGAGGAATTAAAGAAGAGAGAAATAATGTAGGCCTGGGTTGTCTGTACATTCTGTGTGGGCCGAAGAGCATGAACATTGACCTATATGAAATTACCAAACTTATTTCGACTCTTTCTTTGAATCAGTCATATTCCAGTCATATGCAAAAAAGTTTCATGACACCATGATACAGAAACTACCAGAGCGGTATTTATTTTTTCTATTTATTTCTTTGACTTCATATATATTTACTTATATATTTATTCATTGTTTATTTACATAGATATTTACCTAGATATTACATAGATATTTACTTATTATGTATTTACTTGCTTATTATTCATGAGGCCCTGGGTTTAATCCCCTAGTACCAGATAATAGCTGGGCGTGTTGGCACACACCTGGAATCTCCGTACTCAGGAGGACTGCCGTGAGTTTGAGGCCAGCCTAGGCTCCATAGTGGGTTCAGGACTAACCTGGACTAGAGAGCGATCTTGTCTATAGCACTAGTACTACCACTACTGCTACTATTAATATAAATAATAATAATAATTTATTATGAGAGGCAATACCAAGTTAAAGTAAAATATTGTGCCCATTGCACAATGTTGCCTCTGTCAATGAAAGAACTCATGCTAGTCCAGGTAGCCCTGGGGCTCGTGACCTGGCACAGTGTCCTCACAGAGGTTAGACTTCCAGGGCCCAGCTCTATGGACACAGTGGAGCTAGTGCCTCCGCAGGAAGATCATACTCCAAGCAGAACCCACAGGTTTTCCTGATGTCACAGTGTCCTCACCTCACTACCACAGGGATGGCATCAGTCATCTTTTTTAATTCTTTTTTTCTAACAGAATTCTAGAAGCAACTAATACAATCTCAAAAAGGCTTTGCTCTAGATATTGATATGTTTGTTATTTTCTTCTCTCTCTGGGGGGCTCATTTTCTCTGAAAGCGGCTCTCAGACCTTGGGTAGTCTCCCTAAAAATGTCAAGAGGTCATAGTCATATTCTGTTAACTTTATGAGCTCACAGATAAAGAGAAGGATATTATGAGTGGTGTATGAGGAGATCTCTAGGATGATAATACAATGCCAACTTTTACTTTCCAATTACAGAAATGTTCCATATGCCCACTGTATATTCTTTTGCAAAAAATAGAAAAGCATAGAAAAAAAGTAAAAATTGTTCCCAGTTTCATCATCGAGGGGCCACTGAAGAACAAATCCTGTTCATGACCAGCTTTATGAGATTTCCAACTAAAAATAGTTTTTTTAAATTTATAAGAAAAACAAGGTGAAACAGGGGGTTAGGGTGGAGAGGAGTAGAGGGGTGGGTAGGGGAAGGGACAAAAGGAGAGTGGGAAAGTCCTTGTCACCTTGACAAGATGTGTAGGTGCAGAAAATGCTAAACTTCATTGTAAACCTCAAATTTTGCACTTGTATATATCAATGAAATGGGAAAAAAGAAGTGTAAATTACATGTTATGCCACTTGAATATACACAGTTCTTCTGTGGCCCACAAATCATAAAATATTAGTTGGCCCTTTACAGAAATATTTTGCTAATCCTTGATCCAGAAATGACCTTTGTTATTTTGCTGTCTCCTTTTTCCAAGATTTTTTTTTGCGCACATTTGTAAATTTTTAAGGAAAACAGCTCTGTGAGGTTACTTCATATTGTTTTGTGTCTTGCATTTTTCCTCACACTTTAATATTACATCATAACTATTTTCCCATGTTATAATTTTTAATAAAAATCCACTTTAATGATATAAGCCAAGTATAAATAACAGTTGTGGAAAATGACTTTTTAATTGTCCTAGCTTCTTTGAAGCTCAAGATTTTCAAAGGATGAACATCTGGCTTTCTTCTTAAAATCATTTTTAATTGTGTCCAAATATGCAGAACAAATTTTATCTTATTAATCTTTTTAAGTGTACAGTGTGGTGGCATTAAACACATTCATGTTGTTATGCAATCATGACCATGAGCCATTTCTAAAATTCTTTCATCTTAAAAAAAAGAAAAGAAAAAACCATGTGCAGTAAGTAACAACCTTCTCTCCCCAGTAACAATGTGATTTTTAATAGTTTTATAATGTTTATTTTCTAATATTTCCTGGATCTTTTTCATTTGGTATTTCTCTATCAACATTGGAAAGAAAATCTATTTTTTTGTGCCTAGCTATTTGGAGTATTGTAGGGAAAGTAACTAAAGTCTTATAAAAGAACTGTCACCAGTTATTATGACAGCAAGCCTCAAAAACACTACTTCTGCTAGAAGATCATTTATAATTCAACTAACTAGCAGTTTTGGATTTAATAGGAAGGTTTAAAATGATGGGTAAAATTCTGGCCCTCTGACTTAAAATTTAAGACTAGTTAAACACCCTGAGTCGCAATGTTGTCTGTAAATCAATGGTAATGAAACTGACAGGGTTGATGTGATGCTCAGATGACACAAAGTATGTGAAAATTATTTAAAATAACGTTGTAATGCAGGTGTTGGTTATTATTATCTCAAGGTGTTTGCTACCAAACGAAGTTATCACTTACCAGAGAAAGAATTGTTTTAATGGATTTTTTGACTTGCAAGGCCATTGCTTTGAAATCATAAGGAACAGAGGACAATTTCAGAAATGACTTTTTAGCAGCTCAATTTTTCCTTGGAAGTTTACTATTGTCCTGGGAATATTGCATGGTTCAAAAGCTGAGCACTTTTGCATGGCATTTAATTAAAATGCAGCCTGAGCATGCTATGTGAAGAATTTTAAACAGTCTTGCTCAATATAAAATAGCCCGTTGTCAGCATATTACACCTTAAAAAAAACTAATCATTTCCCTATTGGAGTGTATTTAATAGCCAATCTGTGATAAGCACAGACTGGGACTTTGTAACTTTCTATATGCTTCTTAATATTCTACCTTTATTTTGTGAAATTTTACTTTGTGAGTATTGTGGTTTGGAATGTCCCCCCAAAATCTCATGTATTTAAATGTTATAGATTATCTATGGAACCGTATGCTGTTGGGAGATTGGGGCCTAGTCTGGAGGAGTGGACTATAGTCATGTAAATTGGATTAACATGTAACATGTAAGTTGGATTAACAGCGTGTAGTGGGGGTTTACCACACCTTCCACACCTGGATCCAGGAGGGGCTGATCACTGGGATGAGACCTGGAAGGATATATAAGCTGCTTCCTGCCTTCCTTGAACTACTAGTCTCAACTGGTCTCAACCTGGCTTCTTGTTTATGTGTTGTGAGAAACTGCCTCCACCTCTGTCTCTGCCATGTATTTCAATTGCTGCTGGCCACCCCTGAATGGACTGTGACATTCTGAAACTGTGAGCTAAAACAAAACTTTCCTTCCCTAAATTTGTGCGTGTTGGGTATTGAGTCACAGCAATGTACAAGTAACTAAGACAGTGAATATTTGGGTCTATTTTCTATCCAACTTACAATGATCTATATAAGAATTTAAAAATTATAAAAGTCATATTGTCAGATTCTGCAAACTTGAGTTTTCAGTGACTGAAAATCGAAAAAAATAATAACAGGAAAATGATTCTTTCATACAGAAAAAATATTTCTCTAAACTCTTTCAAAGCCTTCATCTATGGAGGTAAAGTAACATGACAATTTTTTGTAAGTATTGAGGATTTTATAGGTCTTCAATTACCCGTGTCACTCACCACTGTTGATAAAGTACATCCAATAACCTCTCAACTCAACAGCCCTCTGTCGCTTCTTGATTCTATACAATTATACTAACATTCAAAATTTGGTGACAAATACTATTGGGTGCTGCTGAGACTTCTTAACATGAGGGGTAATATTAAGTCTGTAGATCTTCAAGTTTGTAAAATCTTTAGATAAAAAGCCAGAAAACTGTTAATGAAAGCATATTTAAGAAGAGGACTCACTATTTACAGAAGATCAAAGCAATTGGAGGGCACTTGAAGCTTCAGCCCCAGTGTGAATCCTCATGGCAGACTGCTTCTACACAGGCAGCCTGAGAAGAACTATCCTTCCTGTGGGGCCCCCACCCCCTCCTTCTGTCCTCTGGCTGTCTCTTTTCTTGTCTCTTGGCCTTGGTATATAAGGTCCCTAATCAGCTATACTGGGAGAGATAAACAAATGCCATGTTGGAGGTCAGAGAGCTTAGAGAGTGCACCTTGGAAGAGGAAGATGTCCTACTGAAGAAGAGTTTCTTAGATTTCAGGCTATGATTGGGGAACAGAGGCCAACTGAAAATTCACACCAAGAAGCACAAATAGAACTTGGATCTCAAAGTCATTCACTGGTTCCATTCAATGCAGAGAGGAGAACTTGACAGCTGGTAGATTTACCAGCATGTCTAAGTTATTTTCTTTTATCACAGACAAATGTGACTGGAAGGAGATCAAGATGGCTGTTGGTAACTTGCTGCCTACATACTTGTGGTCTCTGAGTGTATAAGCTGACCTTTTAGAAAAGCAGTGTCTGTCTTGTTAGATGAATTAACTTCCTCCCTGGCTGCGAAGCAGAGGAAGTTTCAGAGAGCTATTCAAGTGACAAATTGCACAGATAAGATGGTGTTTCTTTTCTGACTAAGTGACAGTGTGCTGAGTGTTGGTTGGATTGTGTGATAAAGGTTAGGAAGCCCTAAGTAGCAGGGTATTCTCCTCTGATGCACATATAGCTGGTGTAGATATAAAATTATATGAGCTGTATTAGCAAAAGAGAGAGCTAAGAAAAAATTTCAAAAGCAATAAATGAATAGATGTATAAACTTTGTTGAAAGTTTTTAAATTATTTATTTGCTATTAAATTTTATTGTGATAGAACATCCAAAGTATGAATGTGAGTCTATGCAGACTGAAATTTTTTCCTATCCTTCTGAATTGTATAAATATCATACCCTAAAATTGTCATATCACTTTGAATCAAAATCATGACTTGGGCTTTTGTTGTGTGTTGTATAAAAAATGTTTCAGACAAAAATAAAGCACAAATTAAGCAAAAAATGTTTCTCTACATTTCTCTACATTGAAGGTAAGTTAATTATGTTTGATCATTTAGCTAGCATATTCATAGATTTTGTACAAGAGTTCAGGTCTCAAAATTTCTGATCCACTGATGATTTTATCAGCCATATTATTCTACTTCCAAAATGTATATTAACATAGAGAACACAGATGAGGGGCTGGAGGAACGGAACAGTGGTTAAAGCACATGCTTTGCAAGCGCAAGACCCTGGATTCAATTCCTCAGCACCACGTAAAGCTGGGTGTGGTGATACATTCCGATAACCCAGGACTTGGAAGGCTGAGGCAGGAGGATTGCTGTGAGTCCAAGGTCAGCCTGGGGTACATCGTGAGTTCGGGACCAGGCTGAGCTACAGAAGTGGCACATAGCTTATTTTAAAATTTTTAATGTGGAATAGAAATTATGAAACAGCAAAGTCATGTTTGTTGAGGCTTGTAGAGAGAGAGAGAGGAAAAATTAGTAAACATTTAAAACAGTAGGTGGGGTGGTACTTCCTGAAACCACATTTGGAAAGATACACAGAGAACATGAGCAAGAATTTAGATAAAAGACCACCTGTTGCTCAAATCCTACTCCTCTTCCTTTTCTTGGCCAAGGTAAATCCAGGTCACAGAAGTTTCATTGAATGAATGCCTTTTATATTTCACTATCAGCCTTAAACACAGAAGATTAAGAGTCTATGACTTTTGAAACACATTTGTGAAAAAATCAGTTCTACTAGACCTAGCCTTGTTGTCATTGGGGAGATACATTCATATGTTAAGTGACTCTAAAATGTCTCTTATTAGAAACTAATGCACTGAGTATAAGTACCAAAGCGATACTTACAGCTGCCTTAATAGCCACTCATTAATTACAGCCACTCAGTGTATGCTGGCTGGACTTCCAATCTGCAGTCTCTGTATTTCTTTTCCCGAGGACCCCCCCCCCCCACCCGCCCTTTTGATGGTTAAAGCCCAGTTTTTCCCCTGCGTAGCTGGAAGATACACCAAGAAATTGACATTCCCTGGGAGTAGCCCTCAACTAGTGAATGATAACAGCTGATAAATGATTCAGTTGTCTAACCCCAGTGGCATACATTTTTCATTGTTTATAGAATTTTCCACACTGGTAGCTTGCGTGATAATGCAGCCTTTACTGGCTGTAATCCTTTCTCTATCTCAGACTCCTAACTTCCCCCAACATTTTCTTTATCTCTCAGACAAATTAATTGCACCGTAATTGTCTCAGGGTCACCTTTTGCGGCAACACCAAACAGACATCATTATTATTGCTTACTAGATTGGCAACAGATTCTCACAACAAACCTCAGAGAAACTCACCTACAGGCATTAGCTGTGAGAAATATTAAGTCCAATTTCAGTAACTAAAAAGTATAGGAGGTTAATTTGTTAGAGTAGAATCAACTGCCCCATTATAGCATCAAGAAATCTAGTCTTTTACATGTTTGTATTTCTTCATCTTTAACTTTCATCTTTGTTTTTCTTTCTCTTGCCGAAAGTACTTGTCGCACCCCAAAAATCAGAGCCATATTTTATGCATAAAGAAAAAGAGGAAAGCAAAACTTTTCCTTCCCTCCCCACAACTTTTAGTCTGAAAAACAAATATTCTCCAGTCTTCTTGACATGTTGTTGGCTGAAGTAGGTCACCTGCCCACTATCAGACAAATCACATTTAACAAGTGTGAGATTAGAATGCCTTGCATTGATTATAGCTCATCTATGGCAAATACTCCTATCCAAAAAAATTGGGATCTATTGATAAAGAAGAGGTTGGATTCAGTAAGCAATAGGTGACATCTCACTTCTATCAATTGTACTATTTAATCAACATCATAGTAAATATATCAGCTGTTTGTCTCCACATGGCCTACTTCAAGGCAATGGTGCCATTAGCGGACAGATACGCATAGGCCATGGAAACAAGGAGCAAAGCAGGGCAGCATTAACATGCCTTTTGTAAGCATGTTTCCTTTTCTCCTTGCCAAGCCTTAGGTAGCTTTAGAAAATACATCTCTGATTCAATCTAGGCAAGTAAAGCCACTCTAATTAGCTATTGCTCATAAAAGGAGTTTCCTTCAGAAAACAGCACTGTGTGAAAAGAAGACGAAGCTCTAAATAATAAAGCTATTTAGGGGAACTTGTTAAACAAAATTGAAGACCAATAACATTCACAAGAACAAAAATCCAAGTCTCTATTCAGTTACCAAGGGCAATTTCTGGCAAGGATGTCTGTTAGGAGTCTCCTAGGAAAGATTTGGACTTCTGGCATTGAACATAGTCTCGTGTGAAATGCAAACACTAAACTGAAAACACTCCATGCTAATTGGTTGTACAGGAGAAGTGTGTTCAATTTCACCTCTGGAAGTTCTAAAGGAAAAAAAGAAACTACTTTCTTTTTTGGGAACAAAAGTCTCAAGCTTAGTTTTCATTGTCCCAAAGGGAAATCAATAAATCAATTAGCTGATCTTGAACTGCATAAAATATTTTTTTTCAACAAGAACCCATCCTCCTTGTTCAGAGGGAGCAGAACTTACTCCATCAAGGGCCTGATACAGGAGTTTTCTCAATCATATGGTAAATTGGAAGTTCACTCCAGCTTTCCAGACAGGTAAATAGAACAATTTAAGAACTTAAACATACATTAAAACTCACCCAAGTCAGTTAACCTAAACTAGAATCAGTTTTAGTCCATGAAACTTTATGAAGATATAATTAATTCTAATAATCCAGTATTTTATAGCTTAGAAAGCCTTTTGATTCCTCTTGGGAATTAGAAGGCAATTCAGAAAAATTCTCTGTCTCATTGTTATGTGCTAGGTAATTTCAGTTGCTTCAGGTGGATCAACTCTTAATCTCAATAGTACAGGAAGACGAATGCTCATATTACCACCTCAGTTTCACAGGGGTAAGAAGGTCAAACTGCATGCCCAAGATGACACAGCAAACTTACGGCACAAATAGGATTCTAGCCCCTACCTTTTAATATTGTAGTTGTAATCTCCTTTACTGCCCTTAAAATTATTAGAGGAATGTCCTAACTATATTAGTTGAATTGGCACATCATTTACCTACAATACACTAAGAATAGGAAGTGAAAATTTTGAAAAATACCAACTTCAAATAAAAGTAATATTTACTGAATCTAACATAATTGTGTTACTAAAGAAGAGATAAGTTTGTATATTTTATGAAGCAAACAGTCTCTGTCAGAGTCATTTTAAAGGGCTTCAAAATATGACTCTTGGAATTCTTGCATTTTTTTATTCTTTTAATCTTAGTAATTTCTTATACAGTAGTAAATATGACCTTGACAATCCAAACCCTACTGATGGTCATGTTCTAAGGAAAATCCAGCTACCTGTTTTTTTTTTTAGAACTTTGACATTAGCTATGATTAGAGCATCAGAGACATGTCATTGCACTAAAACGAAACAGTGCTGTTATATAAAAATTGGAATAATGACTATTTTGTCATGCAATTTTACTGCGTATTGAACGTTTTTGCAAGAAATAAGTTATAGTTAAAATTGGGCAACTTTGTTTTCATCTTTTCATAATGGTGAAATCAAGATATTTTTACCAAATGAGGTTCCATAGTCTAAGATATCAAAAATGTAGACGAGAAGAGGAGGAAGAGGAAGGGAGGAGAAAGGATAGGGGACTGACTAATTAATACTTTCATACAAGGGTGTGTTCTAGATTCTTTTTAAAAATCATTTCATAGTGTGAACTCCTTTTTCTTTGATAGCCTGGTGTGTATTTTACACACTTTCCAGGTCTACTTACCTCATTAAAGGTAAAAATAAGATTTTTCTATGTGTAGAGGATAAGTTCTATTGTCTCAACCATGTAGTGCATTCTGCTGACAGATCATCCTGCTCTTCAATCAGTCTAAGAAAAATGTTATAAATTAAATGGTAAATTCTAAAACTCTATGATGATATCATATGGCCTTTGCCTAGTGTAGAGATGACCCATTATTTCATCACCTATCCTATTCTGAGTACTATTTTAGGCATGGGGAGGTGGCAATGAGTGAAACAAAGTCCCTGCTCTCAGTTTACTGTCTAGTGGGGGGACCATCAGTCAACCTATTAACGTGGATGCTTGTGTATCAAGTAGTGATAACTGCTTTCTAGAAAAAGCATCCAGGGTGGAGGAGGAGGTATTTCTGTTAGGAGACACAGGCAAATGATCTCATTACTGTTCATGATGCACAGTTTGTAAATATTTCATCTTAGACACTATATACTAGAGAGTATCACTGGTTAAACTTACTCAATTGCATTTGTATTGTATTAGTATTTTGTTGGAGCCAAAATAATTTTCTAGTTACATTTTCCTTAAAAATTTTCTGAGCTAAAATTAGGAACATGATACAGAACTTGATCATTTGATTGCTCATTTATCTCCAGCATAAAATAGCTTCAATAAAGGTTTTCTAAGGAGAATTATAGCCTGTCAAATATAAGCTAATATAACTTACTTCCAAATAGTTAGGAGACCTTCTGCCCAAGTGGCTGTTCTCCTAACCAATTCTTTGTTATCAAGAGAATTTTTACTAAAGCTGAAGTTTCTTTTAAGCCATATTTAATTGGCAAACATTAACTGCGTTAGAGACTTGCCAAGGAGTAAAACTTAAAACAACAGTAGAAAGCTGAAGAAATAATAACATTGAATATTTCCCATGTATACAGTGACATGTGAAGCATTTTATTAATAATGTCTTTATTTTTTCATTTCATTGTTATACTCACCCTATCAGATATGTCCTTTTATGTCTCTTTGCCTAGGCAGCTGTTGTGATTTGGATCTGGAGTGTCCCCCAAAATTCTTACACGTCTATGGATACTGTGTGCTGTTGAGAGGTGGGGCCTGCCTGGAAGGGGTGGACACTTTGGGCTTGACTTGGAGGGGTAAGTGCTGGTTCCACCCTTCCTTCCTTTGACTTGGCTCTGTTCTGCCACACCGTGAGGAGCTCTCTCCTGACCCATCCCACCATTTCCAGCTGCCTATAATTAGACTACGACATTTTGAAACTGTGAGCTAAAATAAATCTTTCCTCCTTGAAGTTATGGATGCTGGATATTGAGGCATAGAAACAAAAGAATAACCAGGACAATAGATACTATAACTTCCTAAGGTGAGACAGCTAACTAGCGGCTGCACAGCACCAACTTTGTGTCTGTAAGTATACCACACACATTCTTTTTTTTCCTATTTAATTATATTGATGCATTTTTGACTATTTTGAACTTTTCTATTTTTTAATAAGGAAAGGAGAATATAAATTCCATTTTTAAATCTATATTTCAAGGGCCTTCTTGGTTTAGGTTTGGAAATACTCTTCTAGTGATCACTTGTCTTCCTATAGAGCATTTCTTTCTCAACTTTGCTGATTCTTGCCTAACACTTTCTTGTCAGCCTCTATTCTATACTGCTCTGTTCTCTCTGTCCAGCCTCTATCCTGTTTTCTAGAGTAATCATTTGAACACCCTAATTGTTTAAGTATCAAATCATCTGGTTTGGTGAGTCAATATTGGCAGTTTTTCTCCACATAAATTATAAGCCCTGCTTTAATTTACAATATTGGCACCTAGGAATTTTAATCATGTATACAGGTTCAGGGATGATTATGTCAAGGGAACATGGCTATGGAAGGATGGAATGAAGCAAGGTACCTTCTGAAAACATTCTTTTTTTCCTTGGTTTGCTTTGATCTTGTGTCTCATAGTTGTCTTCAGCTAATCTGTATATGGTTGAACGTGTATATCAGGTTGAACGTTAAGGTTTTATGGTTAATATTTATGAATGAATATGAATATTAATGAAATGTTTAAATAATAGAAAAATAAAGATTTGTGGTACTAGGGTGAAAATATGTAAATTCAATTATTGCGACTTATTTTGGTTGCCTTCAATACAAGGACAGGCTCTGGGACACAGCGAGCAGCCAAAATTCATGTCGATTGTCCTCTCTTCCTCATCTGTCTACCTGTCGACACAAATGGCAGGTTTGAGCTGCAGGTGATGCTCCTCTGGAAGCTGGTGTGGGGCTCTTTGCCTGAGGATGAGGCTGGAGGCTGTACACCCCTATTTTAGAGTTTCAGGGCAAGAGTTTGAACCAGACAGTTGTTAAGAATATGTTTCTCTCCTTGGGACAAAGCTGGCCTTGGCTCCTACGAGTCTATTTGTTCCTCCTGATGCCTGGGAAGTAGAGAGGAGACTGAGTAGCTGTGCTTGGCCTTCTCTGTGTGAGACACCAACAGAGAAGGGAGGTTTCCTCCTAGTTCTTGCCTCTGCCCTTCTAATTAGAAAGTGCTGTGTCTTCCATATGGCAAACTATTACTGACTACAGTGTTAGAGAAGTCAGATTCAAATCAAAATCAGGCAACAAATACTTCTATAGGTTTGCAATTCCATCTTTCTTAGAAATGCCAAACCAAAGGAATAATTTGTCAGACAAAAAAAAAAAAAAAAAAAAAAAAAAAAAAAAAAAAAAAAAAAAAAAAAAAAAAAAAAAAAAAAAAAAAAAAAAAAAAAAAA
>PVKB01000055.1:1210712-1392336 GCA_004027205.1 Ctenodactylus gundi | reverse complement strand
CGCACTGCCTCTGACTATAACATTTGTAGTTTCTTCCTCCGACTGGTTCTGTTCACGTAGCCCTCTTCACAAGAAGACCTATCTTTCTTGCATCTCCTGATATCTGGAGTCTCCACTACTCCATAGGCTTCTCCTTCAGAATGTCATGCATTGCCCACCCACCCCCTCAACCCTCAGGGACATACTGCCTGATCTCCAATGCCTTTCTCTGAAATGTGAGTGGATGAAACTCTTGCACTCTGCCTGCCTGAAAATCCACCACCAAAGTCTTCCACTGGCTTGGGTAGTAGTTTGGCCCCATTGGACAATTGCCACACAAGCTTCTGAGCCCTTAGATGTCTGAACTTCAGCAAACACTTCTCTTTGTTTCTATAGGATGTCTTGATTCTTAGAGCGAGGCCCATTGTCTTTCCACGCTGTAATTGGTAAAGGCTAAACTTTGTTAATTCTTGAAACATTGACACGTCCTTAAGATGTCTTTTTTGTAATCCCAGTTCCAAGAATTTGACTTATTTTAATGTTAAGCTCTTTAACAACCAGGTGCTTTTATGTCATTTTCTTCTGTTTCTCAGTGTAGCTGGCCGAAAGGTAGAGACAGTACTCATAAGACCATAAACCTTGGGATGCCTGAGATTTCCGCCAACAGATTCCATAGTCTACTACCTTCAATCACACCGTAATGCACATTTTTCTAGGACAGGAGCTAAATGCTAGCATGCTTTTTTTTTTTTTTTTTTTTTTTTTTTTTTGCCAGAGCAGCGCATGCATATCTTCTGGATCAATTGCCACAAAGAACTCCTTCACATCTGAAGCTTTTTGAGCCTGGTATTTACAATCCACACTTCTATCAGCAGTTTGGTCTTCTGAGCTTTGAGCAACATCTCCATTCAAGCTCAGGGCAGAGAGTTCTTAGGCTTCTCTAGCTGCAATCTTCAAATCTCTTCAAGCTTCTCCTTCAAAATCAATTCCAAAGGCTCCTAAACCACATCGTCAGGTGAAGTCACAGCAACAATCTCAATTTTGGTAACAATTTCTGTCTTAGTTGTCTTACCAATTTATGTTTGATTGCTGGGACAAAATACCTAACATCCTCAATTTAAGAAAGAAAAGATTTACTTTAATTTATGGTTTAAAGAAGGTTACAGTTTATACATAGGTGGATGGCAAAGGTGGAATCACACATTGAAGACATAGCTGGAGGAAAACATTTTTCAGCATGGCAGACAGAGAGCCAAGAAAGGGAGGAAGGGCAGAGCTCCTCTTCCAAGCTGTGTCTCAGTAACCCCTTTTGGATCAAGCCCCAGTGGTCCACTCCCTTCTACAAGACCCTACCTCCCAACAGCCTGTGCCTTCACTCATATTTCACAATATCCAATGCATGAGGCTTTGGGGGGAAATTTCACATTCAAAACATAGCATTAGCTACACCTTTAGCCTATATGTCAACAATGCTAAAATGTCTACCAAATATCCAGCAGGTGGTCTATCCCAGAAGTCCAATCCATGAGCGAGTGCATCAATTTCAAAGATGTACAAGCTCATTTATCCAGGTAAATGAGTCTGTGGGTGTAAGTTTACGTATGGTTTGTAAAAACTTAATTCAACTTTTTCCTAGAATGTCTTTGTGCACAGGCTCCAGGTTGAAATTCCTTTGTTGTTGAATGATACAATAGCTATTTCTAATGTGTTGCTTTTTATTTCTTTCGTTAAATTACAACACTTTTCTTTACATGTGTTCCAGCAATTCCATATTTCCTCTTCATATATAGCATTCTTATTTCCACTAGCTTTCTTTTTCAATCTGTATGATGTCAGCTCCTACAGTAAAACGGGATATCTTCTACTCTTACTATTCTTTACCCACCAAGGAAGAGGTTGCAAAATCACAATCTCATCTAGATTATAGATTTTTTAAAATCTATGTCATACCGATTTGAGAATTTAACATAAATGCTGAATTTCCTGGGCTGGGAGAATTTGCTGAGCATTTACAAAGCTCTAGCTAGGTTTTATCCCTAGCATTTGGAAATGAAAAAATAAAAAATAGAAAACCTAAATTCTCAGATTCTCTTGAAAAACAAAATTTAAATGAATGCTAGAACCAATTTTTTTTTGAATTTTAAATTGCTCATTGCATTGTGTTCTCCAAACCCATAAAGTCTAACATGAATTAAGTCCCCTGTGAATGTGACCTTATTGGGACTTCACAGATGTAATCAAGTTAAGATGAAGTAACACCAAATGGACTTGCCTTATCGCAATATTGGTGACTTTATAAGCACAGAATAATCTGAACACCAGCAACAACACACAGATAAGAGAGTGCCAAGTGGATATACACACACACTGGAAAAGCATCATTGTAGCAGATTGAATTATATGTCTTCAAGCCACTGAGTACCAAGGATTGCTGGTGGCCACTAGAAGCTAGAAAGAGGAAATGAAATAACATTTATCAGTGAGAATATAGCCTCGTCAACGCCTTGATTTATAATTCTAGCCTCTCGAACTTTGAGACAACAGTTTCTCATTGTGTTAAACACTCAGTTTGCCATTACGGTTTTAGGTAAGCCTCAGGAAACTAGCACAGGACCAAGGAGCTGAAAATGATTTGAAAGAATTTCGATCTTCTGTTCAGTGAGATTAGGGTATGTTCTGTCACCCTTATAGTTCCTAGGTGAACAAACCTCAACATTAGTTGTCATTTGTTATCTTACAAGTAGCCAGTCTCCCTTATATTTTATGTTTAGTTCTTAAAAGAAATGCTCCTTGAGTCCATGATACCTTTCTATTTGTATTTTAATATAGTTTTTCTTAAATTGAGACTGTGTGCTTTCCTTAGACAAACTTTCAACAATAACATTCAAATTTGCTGCTTTTTTGCTGTAGTTCTTAATATTTAGTATGTTTTCATTGGAGATATAGAAAAATGAAAGAAAGATTGAGATTTTCGTGTAGATATTAACACCTTGTGCTGGAGAATTATTTGCTATCCAGTTGTCTTATGCCCTGTAAAACAGTCAGCGGAATCTCTGTCTCTCACAGACACCAACAGCACCTCCCTTGGTCTGATGACTACAGACATTGTCAAATGTTATGGCAAAGAGTGGGAAACATCAGTTACTCTTGATGAGAAACACTGTCCTGTGACGGTATTTTCTATCCAGCATCACAAAATGATTGAGTACAGAAGAGCACCATACCACATATCCTAATGTAACAAATGTCCCTTAGGAAGTAATTCAAAAGTCCCAAGGGGTCAGCACAGTTTTATCACTGATTTTTGCACATCTAGCTGAAAGAATTCTCTCTCTTCAGTTCATGACAAAATAATGTGGTCTACTATCTCTTTGGTTATTCTGTCTTAATAAAAGGAGCACTGATTTCAATGTGGGCACAGGCTATGCAGATGAAAGTTTAACTTCGCAGCTCTGGGTGGACAATGAAAACATGCTGGCCAATAAGATTCTACGAGACTTTCACCGGGAAGCTTTCATAAAATATCAGCAAAGAGAGGATTTACCTTCCTTTACCTCTTTTGTCACCCTCTGCTATGTGAAATTTAAATGTCATACTTGGAGCTCTGGTGGCCATCCTGAGACGATATTCCAAAAGGAGAAAAACACACTGGAAGCTTGGGTTCCTGAATCAGATGAAATGTCACATAATTTCTGGACTACTTCTCTTAAAACTTTAATTCAGGAGAGAAAAATAATTTTTATACTGTTAATTCTACTTTTATTTAAGATTTCCCAACATATGAAGCACAGTTTATTTTCAGTCAATAGCTCATTGTAGTTCTCCAGAATTTTTTAATGATAATATTCCTATTTCAATATTGACTCATACAAGGTTCTCTTCAAAGTTCAAAAATTGTCCAAGTGGCTTTTCTAATTTACTAATAATAGCAAATAGCTTGTGAGAATATGACTGGATCGAAAAATAATGTGCATACACATCTGATATTATGTATTTGCGATAGGTATTGCCATAATCTCAAGGAAATTAGAGCAGTTGTAAATGTCACTAGATTTGAAGTACCGAGATATGATTGTGTTTGCAATCTAATAATAATAACATTCTGTCAGAGATTCGGAGGTACAGCATGGAGAAACTATGAGCAATAGGGCCTAGCCAGGTTGCCTGGGTACTAAGCAATAAATACATTGTCATATTATGATTATTATTAGACAATGGTCTTGGAAATCTTCTTTAGAGGTTAGGACTCTTGACTGAAGGAAAATCATATTTAACTTAAATATTTTATTTTGTGTCATATCAAGTATGATATTAAACACAAAAATCAATGCTTAACATGTTATCTTTGATACCAAAATACTACTGAATCTAATATTTGATTTTCTCTACTCTTGTTTTTTCTTTTTTATGGGATCTTGCTCTGGAGTTCAGGCTGGTCTGCACTCACTGTGTAGCCCAGGCTCACCTAGAACTCAGAGCAGTCCTCATGCAAGATCCGCTTGAGAACTGGGATTACAGACACACACCAGCATGCTCAGCTATTATGTGGTGCTGGGAGACCAAATCGGGGGCCTCACACTTCCTAGGCAAAGGCTCAAGTCACTGAACTATGCCCTCAGCCCGGTCTGCCTCTTGACATCATCAATGGCATTTTAAAAATTACAGATGCTTCAATGCCACTCCCAGAGAGATATTGGTATAATTATAATGGGGCACAGTCTGATTATTGGGAACTTTTTAAAGTTCCCTATTTGACTAAAATCCACAGCGAACTCTGAAACCACTATTTCAAACATCAATAAGTAAATACACTTTCCCAACTGTGCACCTTGATTGTTAGCTGCCTGGGAGTGGTGGCCAGCAGCAGAAGCCTGCCAGGTTGCCTGGGTGCTGACCAAAGTAATGAGGAGACTTCCTTCTATGTTCATCTCATGCTTTTCTTCCATTATTCTTCTTTCTCAGTCACGCGTTCACTGTTCTAAAATAGGAGCAGGATATACTGTTTAGTTTAAAGATATTAAGCCCCAGCTATACAGCTGAAAAGAGATTATCCCAATGGCTTAGCATCAAAATGGATTAGGTTGGAGTTTTACCTCACAAATGCCTTGACACTCAAATCATCACTTTCCTTACCTTTCACATCAAACTTTATCATCAACAACACTACTTTTGCACATTGAATTGAAGCCAGATAAAAAATTTTAAGAAATGAAATCCCATTTTTATACAGCTTAGAAACTGCCTTTGCAAAAATGCAGGAAAAAAAATTAAGCCGTAAAGAATGAAGGGATAATACTCAATATTTTAGAATGCAAAATGTTTCTTAAAGTCTCTTTTCCATGAGAAAATCAGTTATCAAACTATTTCTCTATCTTCTCCAAAAACTAAACTCACTTAAAAAAAAAAGATAAAAAGAAAGATGAAGGTACAGCCTGAAGCAAGTGAAGAATTGAAATCCAAATCTTATGCCTTGAAGTTGGCTTTAAATTACATAGAAGTTTATTATCACTTGTTTTGTGCGGATATTATGACCTAGGATTTAAAAGAAAACATCAAATATACCTAATTGCTGATGTCAAGCAGATTCTGAAGCATTTCAGACTCAATAAGAGAAAAATAAAATTTGAAACCTGAACAGAAACATTTTTACTGGAAAAGGCCAAGAATTATATTCTTTTATCCGTATCGAGTGTGTGTGTGTGTGTGTGTGTGTGTGTGTGTGTGTGTGTGTGTGTGTTTTAAAACTTTGTACTTGGAAACCCTTTAGAAAGCGTGTTGAATGCTCTTGCTTACTTTCATGGTTTAGAACAAGAAAACACCAACATCCATGTTACAAATGTTAAAGTTAGGAAGGTAGAAATTTGTCTCCCAAGTCACTTCTCAATCCCTCCAATCCTTTCTAGTAAAGAAAACCACCTTCTGAATATTATGGTGCATATTGGTTTATTTTTCTTTATGTGTCACCTTATTGACTGTATGACACTAGAATTAGTTTGTTTGACTAAAAATATGTATCTGTCTATATATACATATACATACATACATAAAACTACAAAATATATGCTATTTTGTGTCCATCCTCTTAAAATGTAACTACATTTATTAGATCTGTTTGTGTGATTTCCTATAACTGTGCTTATTTAATATGGATGATACACACTATTTCATTTTCTTAGCATGGCAGAACATGTTTATCTTTAATGTACCTCAATTGTTTTTCTTTGATAAAACCACAAATAGGACTGCTTTAGGCATTTTTTTGTGAAAGTCTTTTAGACAAAGTAACAGAAGTGTCAGTTGAAGGAACAAAGAGAGCACATGGAGGTGACTGATAGATATCAATTTCCCACCTACAAAAGACCTCACAGTCCATCACCCTGTTTCTGGACCTAAGCCAGCTCTCAGTTTCTAAGTTCACTGGCTGAAAAAATCTGGTGGCTCATGAGAAAGCACTCAGTAACAACATAGCATGTTTATAAAATGTATTAATGGTTTTATGATTCCTTTATAAAAGGGTTATATATATATATATATATATATATATATATATATATATATATATATATATATATGTTTTTAGGTTGGCATCCATTGAAAAAAAAGGGGGTTCTCTCAAACATCTTGAAGTCTGTGTAGACAATGCCCTGGTGGGGGAAATATCCAGATGCCTAAAGTGTCATCTTCACAATCATCTGAGGACAGTAGATTTTTGTGTGATTACCTCCTGAACAGTAGATAGTAAGGGCATCTTTGAGCCATACCCAGTTTACAGTGATTTAGCTGCTATTACAGACTGAATTTGTGATTATTACCAAAGTTTCTGAAGTTGTAATTATAAAACATACCACATGGTACCTGCGTGAGCTATAAAAAGATTTCTTGGACTGTTGGTGTATAAGAACTGAGGAATTCAATAAGGAAGCTCCTAAAGCTCCTAACCTACTCCTGCCCAAGTAGTAAATAAAAACACTACCTACCTTTAAAAAGTGACAGATTAGAGTTGTATTTGAAGATTTAAAGTAGACAACGACAATGGTTCTCATCATACACTGTTTATTTGACTCGTATGACCCCTGAACATTGAACAAAGAAGAGATATCTAGAAAATTAGAATAACCATATTAAAGTTGAACAACTGGTGGTCTATTTACAACTGTTGTGCTATATATATGTAGATTGTTAGCTAAAAATTAGCATAGTTTTAGTTATGTAGTCAGTGATTTGGCAAATACATTCTTTTTCATGTCTGTGGGGAAAGGGAGCCAAAAATAGTTTATATTCACATGGGATGGATAAGTACATATTAATTATCTTGCACAAGGGTTAAATGAATTCTCTTAATCTCTGTCATAATGTAGTCCAAAGGGACCTGAACTACTTGGATATTTTATATGACATTTGGCCTTATATATTAATGATATCATTAATCACACCAAATGAATAATACTTAAAAACAGATTGAACACTGAGACGCAGCACACAAATTTCTACCATCATGGAGGTAAAACATAGTAGACACTCTCGTATTTGAAGTGCCTGGATTGAGAAAATATAATGTGTAATATATATGGCAAACTTCAGGACAATGCTTACAATACATACACTATGGAGAGTATGCAGGACAGACAATGAACTTAAAGAGTTTCTAACCCAGATCTGGAAGAAACATGGGCTAAGAGAACAGTAGCTCACTGCAAAAGAAGGAAGCGGGTACCTACCTACCGAAATTTAGGAAGATACAAAAATTCATAAACAAGGTCTTTCAGTTTAAAGTAACTAACAGATAGTTGATCTTATCCTCACAATGAAATAGCGTTTAAAAACAGAAAAACAACCTAACAGAAAAGTTGATATTAGGAAGTGGAATGTTTGTTTGATTATTCTCTCCCTGTTGCATCTGAAGATAGTTACTTTATTTTCAGGCACAATGATTAAATTTGGTTTGCTTCTTTTTAACAGCAGATCATAGGTTACAAAGTTAATAATTTGAAATGGGTATATTCAAGGAAGATCCTGATGAAAAATGAAATAAGGTATCTTTTAACAAATTATAACAATTTATCCCTTCTCTACCTCCTAATAAATCTTCAAGGACGTACTTCTCCATCCTGAAATGAGAATTTCTTTTTACTTTGTATTTCCATATCAACTTATACATGTTTCTGGGATGATCAAATATACATTACAATAGCCTTAGAATTTAAGACACAATTAGTAATAATTTCATTTGAAATATGAAATTATATTTTAAACAGCCCAAATTGTATAATGGGTTACATTTTACTCTTCTCTTTGGATTCCCAGAAATATAAATAAATTTTAAAGTTTAATCTTATGCACTACATTTAGGTAGATTCTAAAACAAACAAACAAACAAACAAACAAACAAACAAAAAACCACCTGCTTTCTCTTCATTTGATTGTGTTTCTTTTTTTTTCCTGTTTTCTTTTTTTTTCCCTCCAGGGCTAGAGACCAAGCCCAAGTCTTAATACATATAAGACAAGTACTCTACCGCAGAGCTTCAACACAGTCATTTTTACTATCTCAAATTTGGAATCCTCCTGTATTATATCATATGGGATTACAGGCACATGCTATCATGAACAAACATTTGTCCTACCACATAAATGGATATTTGTAAGCTGTAAATATACTAAGATAAGCACTTGCATTCAGGATATAATTTCATAGAATTAGTCTATTTTTGTTGGAGCTTTCTCTTTGAACATTTGAGAAAATATCAATAACAAATTACTAACAATTGTATTTATATTTTGGAATATACTAATGCACATCAAATGTCATAATAGAAAAGTATTTTCTTTGAATAAATTCTGCACATTTTGAGGTGCTTTTCCCCACAAAATGTAGCTGCTACAATTCTATTTTTAAAATTATAAAATCAGAGAAAAACACAGCAAAACAATTTATTAGTATACATTGCTTTGTAAAAGTTGTAACTTTTTTGTGATGCTAGGGATTGTACCCTGAACCTTCACAATATTTACCTAGATCATTTTAAATTTTGATTTTTTGACACGTTTTTCATCAAATCACTAAGTTGCTCAGGCTGGGTTTTAACTTGTAATCTTTCTGCCTCAAACTCTTACAGTTCTGGGATTACAGGCTTATGCCACCAGGCCTAGTAAAATTATAACTTAAAATTATGGTAGTATGGTGCCCAGGTATTTTCTTTCAACAACTTGCTAGAGGCAAGACAAATATTTCATCATTTCAGCTGGGTCACTACTCATTGAAATGTTGTTGTACAAAGCTCATAGCTAACAACTAAAGTATAGGTACAATTACAAATAGCGAAAGTATTTTCTCTGATAATTCTATTGTCATTTTTCTTAAATTATTATTCCCAAGGTAGGCCTTTTAATTAGATAACTACATATTTTGTCACAACATGTTTAAATAATAGCGTGGCTGGAAAACAATTGGTCTTCTAAGTTGAGTCACCTTGTGTAGGACTCTTAGGTGATCAGTTTTTGACATTGAGTTTCTGAAGAAAGTCATTATGTCACTTGTATTAGACAAGAAAGAAAGAAAAAAAGAAGAAAGAAAAAAGAAAGAAAATTCTTTCATGAAAACATTTAAAAATCAAATCTAAGTGTGAGTCTCATGTGTGAATTGGTATATAGGGAGGGCATAATTTGAAGGACATTAAAAAGATAATTGTTTCAGATTTTTTTTCTATTCCATTTATAATTTTCTAGTAGCAATTTTAAAAATATATTAGAAATTTATGCTTATCATATTGAATCACAAATGTTTCTGTCCAAAAATTGAGGGAAAAGAATTATGTGAGAAGTTATAACAGATGATGATGTTTCATAACTTGAACATGTCTGTATTTTCTCAGAAATTTGTCACTTGATAGTAAGAAAACTTTGTGGTAAAATTTCAGATAGCAAATAAAGCTTGTTAAATTATCAGTTGAAGGTAGCTGTAATACATAATTCTAACCAAAGAAACCTAAGGGAATAGTTGTAGGGTAGCATTTCTGGGAATAGGAATCTTTTTTCTGGCTTCACAAGGGAGGACAAAGTTACCTGATGTAACCTTTTCTTTCTTTGTTGACTCTTAGTTTCTTCTTGCTGTAACTCACATTACCTAGAATCTTGCCTAATCTTACCTCATCTTTGAAGACTGAAAGTGCTCTAGTCATTTTGTAGTCAAAAAAATATGAAAAAGAATAAAGTAGAAGATAGAACAGTTCTGCATCCCTAATGACAAGTGCTTCATCTGTTCTCATGAGTCTCTCTTACAAAAATGTTTAATGAAAACCACTGACAGACTTCTGAGCCCAGCACATCAATAAGGTTCTTCAGGACATGGATCCAAGTATTTTGTTAATCACACAAAGAAAGAAACTGCCTTTTCTACCACTTACTAATTTCCAACACCAAAATCAATGAGATAACCTGAACATCCTAGGAGTGTGCTAAAGTGGCATTGCCTAATATGCTACATCAATGCTGAAAGTCTACAAAAATGCCAGATTCTTGAACTATTCTGAATAATTGTTACAGAAACTTAACCAAAGAAAATGTTGCATACAGGCAAAATAAGGCCTGAGGTGGTTTCTTTCATGGATTTCTCAATGACTTAGAAGAATGCTGTCTCCAAATTGTCTCTTTTATCCTAGTTGTGCTTTAAAATGTTTCATAATATAATGTTTGTGGAGTGAGACCCTAATTTGGAGCATAGAGGTGCAAGACAAAATACCATGAAATGAATACAAACACAGGTTTGAAAGAGGAATTTCTAATCTAAATTCATCCCTTATATTATGAATGACAGAATGATGAGAAATGGCAGTGAATAATGATATGCCAAGGAAAATGGCCCAGCTTTATTTGCTGCTTTGTGACATTATGCTATAAAACAATAAGTTAGATAAAAAGACAACACATTAATTCTTTTAAAACATGGGTGTAATGGTGTGTAGTCAATGAAAATCATTTCCAATGTAAAAGTCTACCCAGGGCTAACAATGTTAAAGACTAATGCATTGGGGGACAAACTCCACCTTCTGTTTGTTTAGATTAACTCTCTTTATAACGTTGTAGATTTGATCGTCACCTAACAGGGTACCTGGTTGACCCAATTCAGCTTGAACAAGAAGACTTAAGCTGGTTTCTACTATTCCTGCTCAAGCACCAAAAAATAGGTACAAAGTTCCGATATCTTTATGGTTTGTTGAGAGTAAGCAAAGGTTGATCAACATAGGTAAAATGGCTGAGTAAGCATTAGACTGTAAATCTAAATACAGGGATAAATTCCTCTTTTTGCCAAGCTCTGAGTATCAAATGTGGATGGATTGAAATAAAACATTAGTGTGCTACAATTTTATAATTATACTTTGTTCAAGATAAAACAGAATATTTAGTTAGGCTACATTACAGCCAGAGAAATGGAAATTTATTTCAGAATAGATTAAATACGTCCACATTGGGTGAAAGCATCTGAAAGAATTTCAAGATCCAAAGCGCTGCAAAGCCTCACTAAAATGTGCTTCAATGTGCAGGGAAGGTTGGATGGGAAGCGTTGGTTTAAAAGAAACATTCAAATTAGTTATCAAATTTAGAAATTTAACAGATTTGGAAGAAGGAGTATGCTTTAACAGTCAGAAGGGGCATGAGCTTCTCGTATTAGCTGCAAGGCTGGAAAATGAACTGAGCTGAACTCACTTTGTGATCTAGAGCAAGTATTCTCTCCATCTCAATGCTCTTTGCTGTAAAACAGAACCAAGGAAAGCAACAGCTCTCACGTGCATTACTGGGTCAGCAGGAAATTTGCTTCAAAGTCAATGCAGAAGAAATTGAAGAGGAAACATTACTAAGAACAATGTGAATTAATGCTCACACAGTTGCATGCGTACTCCCTGGGTTCCACCTTGACTATCAACAACAAACATGTGCAAGAAAGAGCTATTTCGTTGCGAGTATAATACAAGTAGCAGTGTCAAGGTGGAATTACTCTTATATCACCAATAATTATGTTCCTTTACCATGCTTATGTTTGTGTGCTTATGTTTCTTTACACTGTTGCTAAAATGCACAGGATTTTGAGGCTGGAGGAATAGCACAGCGGTTAAAATGCTTGTCTACCAAGCACAAGGCCCTGAGTTCGATTTCCCAGCCCCACATAAATCTAGTGTGGTGGCACATGCCTGTAATCCAAGCACTGGGAGGCTGAGGCAGGAGGATTACTGTAAGTCCAAGACTAGCTAGGGATACATAGTGAGTTCAGGACCTGCTGGGTGACAGAACAAGATTCTGTCCCCTCTGCCTCCCAAAAAAGAAATACACAGCATTTTGTAGAAAATAATTTTTATGATATATAATTAAAGTATTAAGCATGTGTTATAATTATATACCTACTTGAATGAAGCGCTGCATGTTTATTTTGTAATAAATTCCTACTGATATTGGAAAATTAGATTTTTTTTTCATTTCATGTTGGTTGCAAGCGTTAGTGTAGTTTTGAATGATGTGTTTGAAATTAGTTCTGCCTGTGTTTTAGTAGGGTTTTAGGTAGGGTTGGCCATCTTCCAGACTGAAGTCATGGTGGACTCACGATGACCTAATTCCTTCATTTCTCCTTACCTCTCCTCCCCCTCTTTCTACTACTCCAGCTTTTTCTCTTCTTAAACATTTATTTATCTTTATCCTGTATTTCCTTCCATTTCTTCCTTTCCCTTCTGTGTATTTCTCCTTTGCAGTATTTCCATTTCCATTCTCACGTTTCCTCATATTGCGAGTGTCTTGATGGCCTTCCTCCCTTGTGTCCTTTCTCATTCCTTTGCATCCGCTCATTTGTACATTCATCTTGTATGCTTCTTTTCTTTTCTCTTCTAACAACACTTATTGGACACCATTCTGTGCCAGATGGTTTGCTCAATATTAGGAAACTTGAAATAAATAACACATGGTCTCCAAGAAACTGAAATTGTGTCTAAGAAGAGGAAACAGAATTCTAAAACTTGTTAGAAAAATCATATAGAAAACAGTGGAGAAAGAGGCATGGGTTGAGAAGATAAGGCTGCTGCACAAGGTGTTGTTTCTCTCCTCTAGCTTTGAGAGACCATGTGTGGGTATATTGTACAGGTAATCTGCCACACCTTTACCAGGCTCTCCCTTCCACCAGCACTCAGAATTCATAGATAATTCACAATATTCAAATACATGAGGCCTTTAAAGGACATTCTAGATCCAAGCTATAACATTTCACACTTGACCTCAACAGACTTACATTCACTTTTTTATGCAAATGAATTTAATCCATCCAAGAGGAAGGAATTGGGGCACCTGAAAAGCTGGGACAAGAATATGTACTTCCAGGCCATAGCTTTTGAAATTTACTGTACTCTACCAGGTTCCACCTCCTAATAAATTTTGAAATCCATGGCTAATACACAATAACTAAACATATGAGGCTTGTGGGAGATATTTCAGGTTCAAATCATAATACATTTTTGGGAAAAATCGCTACAGGATTCAAGTGGATCATCTGAGAAGCCGTAACTGTGGAGCTTCCACTGGTTCTGCTTGAATTTATCTGCCTGGCTTTTACCTTTGCTGATTAGTATCTTTTAATTATATAAGCTATAACAACTGGTATGACAACTTCGTGCATTCTTTGACACCTTCTGCTGATCAATAAACCTGAGAGTGGTCTTAGATGCAAACAGCATACCAAGAGGTATCTGGCCTTTTTACTGCATTCTCTACAAGACCACCCATTATCATGTTGATATATGTGATGATATCATTTCGAAAATCTGAGTGAAACAAAGAGTGAAAATGTTCCAAATTATCTTATTGAGAGTATGAAATTATTAATGGCTTTGCCCATCCCTATAAATGGAAGCATTTTACATTCTCTTAAACATGGGATTTTTTAAAAAAGAAATCAAGTTCTTTTATGCTTTTCCACTTAGGTTTTATGTTTTCCCAAAAGTCTTCTCAATCTATCCCACAAATGGGTTTTCAAAATTAGTCCCATCATTTTTCAAGAAGTACATGAACATGCTGTATAAACAGTTAAGTAAAAACCAGAATGACGCCTTCAAAATAAAAGATCAATGTAATAACCCTTATTCAGTCAACTCAAAATTCATTCGTTGAGTGAGTATGTAATACTAGTATTATACGAATGTAGTAATCAACAAATCATTATGAAAGCAAGATCCATATCTTTGCAAATCTTATGAAAGCTTTTACACATGGTAGATAACTTATCTTGGTTACAACTCTCTTTGTTCTTATCAAATAAGCAAAGATGAATACAACAAATTAATCAATTTAAATATGCCAGCTAAAACAATTTTAAGTGAATATACCAATTAAAACTCCTTTAGTACCTATGAAAGAATTTTTGTGAATTTTGTTTTCAAAAACTTCTATGCAATAATTTGTTGACTTTTGTCATGTAATTATTTATAACAATGAGTAAATTATCTTCTAAGTAATTTACTGTATCAATAGTATCCAGATAGTCTTTTATTTTGATAATGTAAGTTTCAAGGTGTACTTTTTCATAAAGTATAAAGTTCAGTTAGGTCACAAATTACTTCATTTATCAATTACTGATGAACATGTTAACAACACAATATGGACGGATTATTTGCTGCAGTAATCGGGTTGTATTTTAGGGAAGAGACTGCTAACACTCTGTTAGTCAAATAAAAGAGCTTGTTCTGATAGTAAGTTTCATGTATTGCCAATTAGATAAAACAAATATCAATAATCCGGTAAAAGTGAACATGTGGAGTATGTTGCCACAAGTTTTTGAGGTGAAATTAATAAATATTAACCGTTTGGTTTAAAACTGACAAACTCAGATAAGTATCTAAATTTTCTGAAATTATGTACTATTATCTAGTTAGTATATTATAAAGGGTCATTGTTTTTAATTCAGTTTTCCTCATGGGTCTAATTTAATTATTCCATTCTACATTTTCTTTTGCTCTAAATTCTTTCACACACACACATATCACAAACACACAAACATTCTCACCATTAACATATTCTTAATCTAATAATTTAGATAATAGCTGTTAGCATTACCAATTTACTCATTTTAAAAATCTGAATTGTTTATATTGTAAGACAACTATTTAAATATTTTTGTTATTCCAGATTTTATGCTAGGCATTACATATCTCGTCTACTTATTCTTCCCACAAAATTGAAAGTTAGAAATTGTTCTTCTGATTTTAGAAAAGAAGCTATGAAATAGCTTAACTAATTTAAAAGTTCCTATCATAGAAGACAATTAAGTGTTAAAACACATTTTTCCTTCTCTTTTCATCATTCTTTGTTGCTTTAGTTGATAATTTTAAAGTCTTTCTCTTAAAAGATACTGGAGCTACATATGAGAATACAATCCAAAATCTGCCCAACTTATAACTATAAATTCAGATGTTTTCTACATTAATTAATTTTTGAGACAGGGTCTCACACTGTAGCCCAGGCTGCTCCTGAACTCACTATGTAGCCCAGGTTACCCTTGAGCTCACAGTAATACTCCTGCCTTAGTCTCTTAATTGCTGAGATTGCAGAAGCATACCATCACGTCTAGTTTATGTGGTGCTGGGAAATCAAACTCATGGCCTTGAGTTTGCAGGGTGAGTACTTTAAACACTGTGACATTTCTCCAGTCCCTTCCTAGGTTAATTTTAATCCATTTAGTAAGATAATGATCAGCATCTCCATAGAAGACTACATGAAAATAGTCATTAAAATATTGCATTGTGGTCATTAGATTAGTAACTTATTTTGCTAAATCGAGGAAGTGCCACATGAATTTCTTTATATTCTGATTTATCTTAATAATGTAAAACAAATCACATCAATTTTTGGTTTAAAATATGTGTATTTTTTATCAATGTAAGAATGCTGCTTAATTTTTTGTCATTTTTTTAAAGTAAGCAATGATATTGTCAAGGTTTGGATTGGGAATGTCCTCCCAAAAGCTTCATGTACCTATAGATACTGTGTGCTGGTGGAAGATGGGGCCTGGCGGGAAGAGGCAGATGCTTGGGGCTTGGCTGGGTGGGGATGTGACGGTTCTGCCCTTCCTCCCAGACTGTCTTAGCTCAGCCGAGCTGCTGTGAGATTCTCTGCCTCTGAGAGCTGGCTTGGGCTCTGGCTCTAGCTGCAACCTCACCATGTGACTCCACCATTTTCCAGCCACCCTCCTATGGACCGTGACTTTCCAAAACTGTAAGCTAAAATAAATCTTTCTCCTTAAAGTTGTGGTACTGGGTATTCTGTATAGCAGTAACAAGAAAGTAACTAAGACAGATATTTAATGCACAAATAATCTGTAACGCATGTTTCTTGAGGAAAGTTTCATTAATGCTGTAAAATATATGTAAATTTTTGTGTGTAAAAATTTATTAAGTATTTATTATGTGATGGCCACTGTTAATAAATTCATCTTAAGAAATTCTATATAACTTCAATTTAAAGTAACATGGACAATCAGTTAGCTTAAAACAGATCTCTTAGTGAAGTAAGTCAGAAGCAGAAGGTGAAACACCAAATGGTCTCTCTGATATGAGCGACCCAGACCACAACTATCTCATGGAACTTTAGACCAAAGACAAGGTGAAAGAAGGGGACAGGTTGGGGGTAGAGGAAGGGAAGGGAGGGTTAGGGGAGGGACAAAAGGAGAGCGGGAAAGCCCTTGTCACTTTGACAAGATACATATGTGCACAAAATGCTCAACTACATTGTAAACCTTAAGTTTTGCACTTGTACATATCAATAAAATAGGGAAAAATAAATAAAATAAATACATAAGGAAAGAAAAAACAGATCTTTTACTAGCCTGTATCTGTGTCGATAATTAGTTTTCAGTAAGTATTTGGTTGTACAGGTTACAACCCTTCAGTATTGAAACTCAATACTGAGATTTTCACAAAAAAGTACAAAAATTCTATGAAATTATGAAATCCTAAAAAGTATATGATCCAAAGTTAGTTTTTGCCATGAGGAAATGAAATTAGGCCAGCTTTCCAGAAAGTAATCAGGTATGATTATTATCCCTAGATTCGATTCTATTATTGGCTGAGTATAGGTTAATGTACTTGTCTCCACTGTCCAAATGTATAATGAATGAATTAAATTACTGGGGTAATTTAGAAACAGGATGCCTTTAATCTTTACTCCTATCAATCATTTACAATATGTAGGTTATAGAATGTTCTATGATTTTAAGTTGAATCATTAACAGAACTAATCTTAGAGTTAAATGAGGATGGGCAATATATGATACCAACAGGTCTTACTCCATATAACATAGACAATGAATCTTTAACTTCCATGTAATCCATTAACCAGACCAAACAGAAAATACTCTGAAAGTTGTAGAGAAATAATACCTGAAGAATAAGGAAGCCACTTTCACTCTTGAAGAAACAAAGTAAAATTGTAGGCTTTCCAGACTGATGGACTGTAAAAGTATCAGACTCATAATTGAGACATTACACAGTTAAATTCTTCATATTAGTACATCTTGTCACATGACAGGTAAACATTGTGTTTCAAAATGTAGTTGGAAGTTCCTATTCACTAACACACTCACAAAGATTATTTGTGATCTAAAATAATTATTAGTCATTGCCTTATTATGCTGTGAATCCTTAATTACAATAAAGATTCATACAGGAAACCTGAATCACAACCCATAAAATAGGCAGTTGATTCAGTTTTCCCTGGAGACCTTCACACATTTTGGAGAAAGGTGAGTTTAAGTTCAGTTGAAAAGCAAAGTAGAAAATAAAAATGCTTTAGAGGAGAACTGGGAAAGAAGAAGAAGGAACAGAGGGACCAAGGGCAAGTATTAAGAAGCGTAAGTATAATCAACATACATTGTACACATTAACTCATTCAAAAATGTAAAACTAGGGGAGAGGGTGAAGTAGGAGGATGATAGGGAAAAGTGATTAAAGCCTGTTAATGTACAAATCCACTCAAAATGAAATTCATAATTCTGTATAACTAATATGCACTTATAACAAAGTGAGAAAAATGAAAAGGATAGTTTAGAGATGGAATGAAAACAGTTCAGTGTGTTTCTGTGGATAATCGGTGAAAAATATGGAATTACGTAGACATATTAGGGTTCCTTCCTCTACAATTCTATTGTGTATAGCAAGTGGTAGGCAGAGAACAGTTGTTAATGACAGCGTCAGAATCAGCACCATGGACAGCTCAACATTCCACACCTGAAAGGAAGTTGTCTTACAATTCTGGCTGCAGCTAGAGAACAGAAGGACAAAATGATCCACTCATAAAGAAAGCGGGAAGAAAATAAAATTGTACACTGGAAACATAATTCTGTTTTATATCTTGAGAGAGGCAACTGTACAGACTCATGAAAGCTCAAGGTTCCATAAGAGCCTGGAAGCTGTTGTAGATGGCTTCTTTTCAAAGTGAGGCCAAGGAACTGGGGTGAGGGTTGGGGGGGCGATCAACACTTCTAGGAAGAAAATACTTTCTATTATTTAATTTATTTTTAGTACTCTCACATGAAACAGTGAGACTGGTTTAGGGTGTGATTTTGTTTGGATTTTTTCCCCTTCATTGTATGTTTTCTAGAACATAAATGTCCTTGTGTTTATTTCCTTCTTATGTATTTCAACCTACAAAATTTATCTCCTTAAACTTCCCCTGATTCTGGGCCCTTCTTGGTTCAACTCTAACCATTTCCTCCTAGACTCATATCTACAACTGAGAAGCTACGTACCTGACTGACCTAAGAAGTATATAAGTAAAGCAGGTAAATGCTAAAAACCCACTGAACTCTTATCACACAACTGCACACTTCCCCACGTTTCGACTTTGTTGTTGGTTTTCTGCTGCACGGTTGACGTGGTGGCAAATGTGCAGAGGAAGGGATGGAGGTGGAGCTATCAAGTTGGAAAAGAAGATAGTATAAATGAAAGAGAAAGAAACAAGAAAAAATGGGAAAACACTTTGAAAACATGCGTTTCTCTTGCACGACTTGTGAACCTAGGTTTCCCAAGTCTCCAGGGTTGTTCGGACAGGCACATGTGGGTGCCATGAGATCCCCACGCTGGCAGTCCCTGTCAGGAAGCACCAGGAAGACTCTATTGGCCCCTCCCTCTCCGTTTCCCATCCCGACGACGGAGACATTCCTGAGAAAAGGTAGAAGACAGCTCAACAGTGTTCAGGATGAAAGGCGTGGAGGTCACTGCCAGGCGGCAAACTCTTAGCCCCACCCACCTTTTGTTCCTGCCCCCAGCGCCCAGCCTCGCCCATTTCAAACTCCTTTCCTTCTTTCTGGCCGCTGGTTCGCCCCGTCTTTGGCCCTGTGGTTCTCCTCACAGCCTCCGGCCTTCGCAGACCCGATCACCCCTCCACCTTGCAACTCCTCAGGGCGTCGAGCCCTGGAACTGGGCATGCTCCGCGGGGCAGGCAGCCTTCAGTGTGTCCCCAGAGCGCCGTCAGCGCTGAGCGAGGACCCGCGTGTAGTTCCTCCCAGGGACCACAGAGCCCACCTCTGAGAAAACTCCGGGATCCGAGTTGCACCCCGAGGCTAAGCCTGCACTCTTACGTGGCTCACACCCCATCTTCTGCCACTCGAGAGTTACAGGGCTGAGAAATACTCCTCACCGAGGGACTGTCTTTCCACCTGTCTTTTCTTTGCCGCTAAGGGCACTCCTTAGAGCTGCCGCGGCGTGCGGAGCCCGGGAACCAAGCACTGGCTGGCGGCTGTGGAGATCACCTTCCCAGAGTGGCTGCGTGTCACTGAGTTTTGGAGATTTCTTGGCTGGCTTCCGCTAAAGCATGCTTGAGTAATCCGAGCTGTGGCGGCGCCCAAGCTCTCAGGAGAGAGAGAGAGAGAGAGAGAGCGAGAGAGAGAGAGAGAGAGAGAGAGAGAGAGAGAGAGAGAGAGACGTCAACCCCCACCCCAGCCTCTTCTTTTTCCCTTTCCTGCACAAGCCGCACAAGTCTTCCATCTCTCACCAACCCACCTCCCATTCCGCCCCCCTCCCCACCCGCCCCTCCAGCCGTCGTCAGGGCTCTGGGCATCAGCCAGGTTCAGCCCTTTGGCACGGGGAGATTGGCGCTGCTTGGGAGGAGAGAAACCGATCGATCGCCCGTGTGACTCCCAGCCCCCTCCCCCCGCCTCCCGCCCCCGCCCCCGCCCCTCACCCCGCCTCCTCCCCTCTCCCCACCCCCAAACCTCTCACCCGCGGCAGGCCGGTGCGCGGCCCCTTCCGGAAGGTGAGGGGAATGGATTGGACTCCGGTGTGGAGAGCGGGTGACTAGAAGCGGTGTCAATGGGAAGCGATTTCTGGTTTCCAGCGAGGATGCTCCGCCACAAAGAGCGGCTCGCGCGCTGGCCTGGGCTCTAGCCGTGGAGGGATCCCGGGAGAAGTCCGAGGCTCCGGGGGAGCGCTCCTCGGAAGACCGGGCTCACCATGCCTGTCCGCAGGGGGCATGTGGCACCACAGAATACGTTTTTGGGGACCATCATACGGAAATTTGAAGGGCAGAGTAAGTTCGTTTGTTTTCTTCTCCCTCCCTCGCTTTCGTCTCTGACAGCGCACTTGGCGTCCGCCGCTTGCAATCGGGGAGATGGGCAACTCCGGGCTCTTGTCAACTTGGGAGGCTGCGAACCTGAGCCAGGGGCTCCCAAGGCGGCGGGAGTGTTCTCTCCCTATTATTAATTTCGATTTACATTTTAGAGCGTGCGCTCCATTAAAGAAGGCAATTGGATCCTCTTCCCCTGCTCCATTATCCGCCTTGCTACTTAATGTCCTACTATTCTACTATCTTAAAGGGAACGTGCTAGCATATAACGTGGGTCTACATTTGAGGCTGTTTTGCTGTAGACTTTCAGAAGTCAGGAGCAGAGCAGACCTTACTGTTGGAACGACAGAACGTGCACGGCAGCGGTGGTCTAAATGACTATGCAAACAGTGCTTCGTGCTGGTAAAACGCAGGGCTGTGGGACATAGCTGTTAGCTTAGGGAAGCTAAACTTTGTATTGAATCAATGCAAATACGTGCCAGACAAGATCGGTTGGGGAAGCAGTACGCATCTCTGCATCTCTGCTGGCTCCCAGCGTGAGCTGCTCATTAATATTTCTGTCCCTTTAGTGTCCCCTTAAATTTTCCATCTAGACATACGAAAACTGAAGTGAGTTAAGTGAAACCCACAGAGGCAGAATGTAGGGAAATTTAATGGACTCATGTGGGCTAGCCTGAACTATTTTTATATAAACATAATTATTCAAATCCTACACTTGTTCACTTATTTTTCTGTATTTCCTTAAATCTGCACTCTTGCACACTTCTACTCGGCACAAAACAAACACATATCCTGCCTCGAGTTCAATCTGGGAATTGTAAATATAGTCTGTTGTTGTATTTAATTAAGTTATTTGTGTTAAAATATATACTAGTGTGCAAAATTCGAGATTTTTGCAATAAAAAACTAAAAAACAATAACAGAATACTGTGTATGAGTATAAGTATTTTCTCTTTTGGAAAATATACATGAGGTAGCGGTGGTGAGCTTCTGTATTAAGAAACTGTTAATAAATGTGAACTAATTGCACTGCTAAAATTAGTTGTCACTTTGTTTTTAATTTGATCTGTAATATTCTTTAGAAGGGTAGTGGAAAGTCAAACCCCAAAACAATAAATACTTTGGAAAAGTTGTACTTTAAGTGTTAAAGTGGAGGCAAGAAATTTGAGACTTAGAAGTTATTTTGCTGTTTTGACTCAGAATAATTTTTACCTTGCAATTAAAGAGCTTTTGGAAAATACCAATGGGCCAGCTGCTTGTCTGGATGCTTCTTAGGATCCCTGGGAGTTGTAGTGCCTGAGGCTAAAGTGTTGTATAAATTCTATTCTTGAAATTAGAAGAGTAGTTTCTTCACCATCTTCCATTACACTGGACTTCTAATCTTATATTTAAAGTTTATAGGGTCTTTTCTTATTTTTTGGTTGCACCTTCTTTCTCTCTCTCTTTTTTAGAAAAGTCTGGGCAATTAGCATTTTGGGGAAGTACCTGTGTTTTAGGCTTATTTTATACAACAAATTGCTTGTTTATAATAGTCTTGTGGAATATTCTTATTAAAATATGCCTTATCATCTTATTACAGATAAAAAATTTATCATTGCAAATGCCAGAGTGCAGAACTGTGCCATCATCTACTGCAATGATGGCTTCTGTGAGATGACTGGCTTCTCCAGGCCAGATGTCATGCAGAAGCCATGCACCTGCGACTTTCTCCATGGGCCCGAGACCAAGAGACACGATATTGCCCAAATCGCCCAAGCACTGCTGGGGTCAGAGGAGAGGAAAGTGGAGGTCACCTACTATCACAAAAATGGTAAAGTTCATCTATTTTGGATTTATTTATTTGATTCTGCCAAAAAAAGATTTTGAATTGCTGAAAGCTCATAGGCAAATAAACCCTAAATATTTAATTATACATATAATATGTGTGATTTTCATAGTATTTTATTATCCAAGAAGTATAAATATTCTCATTAGTGGACTAGTAAAAAATATCTACTTTGAATAAGGGTTCTATGAGCTTTTCAAAAGTACAATAACCTTGTATCACTGAGAATGGAATGTCACAAATCAGTCACATTTTTCTCTGTAGAACAATATAAAGATCAATAACTTATTGCTAGCATTGGTATATATTTTTTAGAGGAGACACGCAGTTTCATTTAATTGAGTTGTACTGTACTTCCAGGGCCTTGTTAAAAGCTGTACTATGAAACCACGCCTATTCAATTTGTGTTTTCTGGCTCTCTAGGTATTGATGGGCAACACCTTTTGTTTCTAGTGCTTTTTTGGTACAAGATTAAGAATGGTACACAGGAACATTTGAAATCAGTTCAGTAATCCTGTGAATACTAAAAAAAATTGAGACTCTTCATGGTTTGAGAGTTTTCCCAAAGTAGAAAATATAGAAAGAAACCATGATACTGTGGAATTATTAGTACTTACTTTTATAGCTGCAGTAAATTGACATTTCAAACTTAAGGCTGTACTAAACTTCAACGACACACCTTCTCCTTTCAGTTTTGCTATGGATGCAATATGATATCATATATGTATATATCAAATGTCATATGTCAGCATTTCTAATGCATACCCTTATAAAGGTATATGCATTCTCAAACATGCACACTTAATGATAATTATCAACTCAGAGTTTAAAACTAGACAATTTTTAAAAACATGCACATTGTAGTTAATTTTGTCGGTATTGCAAGATTCTATCATCTACGAGTTGGAGGGGCACATTATCAGATTTTTAGTTATGTTTTTGGTAAAGCTGTGATATGCTATAGACCATATAATATAATCACTTATCATTTGAGAAACTACAAAAATGTAACAAAGAAAAGTTTAATTCTTATACTTAAATGTTTTGTGACAGAGAATGTACAATTATTAATTCCTGGATCTTCAATAACATGAATATGAGTGGGTATATGTAACCAAGTGTAGCGGAGAATTAGGTTTGTATAACTTTGCACTAATCTGGAAGAACAATTACATGATTATCAAACAACATAGAAATTATTTTTACAATTGGTCCCATTTTTCTCTTACTTTTCAATCAGTAAGTACTGGCATGCTAGCAAAAGACTGATTACATTACAGTCCCAAAAACATTTATTGGACTTACTCCTCTTTCATATACATGGCAAAGAAACTTTCAAAATCATCTGGATATCTGACAGTAAATGTTTGAGATGAATGTTTATTATTATGTTGAACCAGTGTCTCTTGTGGTTCTTTAGGATGTGTTAATCTATCTTTAGTCAGAATATTTTCTAAGCTATTTCAGAACTTAAATATAGAATGAATCTGGTCTTCTCATACCACTTCAGTCCTAAGTATAATTTTCAGGGTGCTTTGAAATAAAAATGATTAGATACTATGTTGCAATCGAAATGGTGATGATTTTTAACCTACATAATGTGGTGTGTAAATTGACCTCAAAACGCCTTGGAGAAGCAATTTCAGATAGAATCTTGTACATGATTGTAAAAGTTCCTGTAGAGTAGATGTAGCACACTGGCTAGTGCAAATCTGTAACAGTGATTTTCTCGGTTACATGAATTAAAACTCAAGAAAGAATCTTTATTTAGAAGCTTGCTTACACACAGAAATGCCAACCTTTGGTGACATTTTTGTTTCTGTTGACTTCCTCCTCAGATATGACTCAGTCTTAAAGGAGTTGGGTATCTTTAATGCTCACAGTCAATTCTACCTCTGTATCTTTAATTGACATGGGAATCATAAGGGATTGGCCAATGTTTGTTTTCTTTTTCCAAGAAACAAATGATTAATTTGAATGGCCATTGTAAATTTTGAAGGTACAGTTACACCTATTTGCTTTGAATGAAATATCCTTGTTTTTGCTGCTAGTTCAGGCACTTTGGATAGAATCTTCAGAGTATATTGATTTTAATCACGTGGCAACTGTGAAATCAGTCAGAGCCTATGAATTTCAAATGTTTTAATAATCTTGCCTCTTATAGACCTGCCAGCTACCCTACACTTACAAAAGCGGGAGAAGAAAAAAAAGTTTCATTGGTTTCCCAGTTTCCTTAATTCTTCATAATTGAAGTCAATTAGTTTTGATAATTCCTTGGTTTTTAAATTCTGTGCAGTACATGCTTGTTTATTAAGTCAGCACTCACAAGAATCTAACAAATCATGTAATGCACACAATAGGCAAATTAACAACAAGTTGAAACATTTTGTTTCCACTTTTCCCACTCATTCATGGTGGAATACCAAAAATCTGCATACGGCGTTGTTTTTGAAAGTCTGTTTCCCAAAGTGGCTCTGAAGCCTGAAAACAGTTCAGACCTGTGATTTATGTAGCGAGTTCTTGCTGACACAGTGCACTGGGAGCTGCTGGATCCACTGGAAAGTAATATTTCCCAGCATGCTCCATTCTGTGACTGTGCTGGGTGCAACAGGCTTGCTATTTACCAGACTATCAATTTTTTTTTAAACTTACTTATTTGCAGTAGGAATATTTGACAGCATTTCCTTTGAGGATTCTATTTTACAGTTTAAGTCATTATTGCATAAATCATTCTTGGCAGCTGTGAAGTATTGCTTGAGGTGATGAAGCTGTAAATCTTTTGACATAAAACTCTAATTATACAAAGCTATAATTATGCTGAAGTTTTATATAAGAATGGGCACGTATTTTATTAGCATAATGCATTCGGTTTAAACACAACTCTTTTAGGCATCATGATTGAGAGATAGCAAACACTTCACTTATTAAGTTAGGAAAGGAATAGGAAAAGAAAGTAATTTAGTTAACCATCTATTGGTGTGTGCTCGTCTGGTTTGGGTGGTTATCCTGGAATAGCTGAAGTGCTAAATCACTTTAGAGGTATTTAGGTGTGCGAATGTAAATGGTGGAGCAACTTTACATATTTGGAAAATCAGCCAATGTTCTCAGAAAAAAAAAATGTAGGTCTTTACTTGGAAAGAAAGCAGTATCTGAAAGTACTCGATTTAGGGAGTAGGGAGGTCTTGTGTGTTTTGTCATTGTGCTACCGGACGCAGTACAATTGTGATGCTGTCAACAAATCACAAGTACCTACTGCTACTTTCCTCTTGGTGGTGTTGCTTTATTTTTCTCCCCATTTTATTGATATGTATTAGTGCAAGATTTACGGTTTACAATGAAGTTGAGGATTTTGTGCACATACATGTCTTGTCAGGGGGAGGGTATTGCTTTGTAAAGGGCTGAAGAATGACAAGGGCCTGAGGTGGAGACTTTTATCTGATCCACAGTGATCCACAAAGAGGTCCCAGAGGCAATATTTGATTCAACTGAAGTCACAAGAGGCCTTAGTTTCATTAACACATAATTTATTCTCTCCAAAAATCATGTGTAAACACCTTATGAAGGAACTGATCTAGAAAGGAAGGATAAGGATTCCTGTCAGGCCCCATTTCTCCCTAAAGCAATGTATTAAACACTCAGAACACAGGAGTGGGAGATGCCAAAGAAGATGCACCCCAATCTCTGCTATCTGGACATTTGTGTTGCAGAATTACTATTGTTTCTTTTTAGTTTCCTAATGTTTTCATGAGATTGTTTTTAAAAAGACAATAATACATGGACTAAAAAAATGAAGCTTTTGTACATACTGGAGAAATTACAAAATACAGAGTCAATTACCACTTATATCTACTCTTGATTTAAAGTATAGTTGTAATATATATGTCTTTTCACCTTTTATCACACATGACTTGTTAAGGAATGAATGTAATTCAGACTTTAATAGTACAAGCATAACGGCTACAATAGCTTTCTATGAGATATATGGTACATGATATATTAACTTCTCCAAATTCTTGCACTATGTAGTAGAGTCACAGGTAAAAGCCTTTAAGACAAGAATAGAAATGCACTTTTTGTGTGTGTCAGTTTGTGTGTGTGTGTGTGTGTGTGTGTGTGTGTGTGTGTGTGTGTGTGTATAATTCAACCAATAAAAAAGATTTCTAGGGAGAATGTTGCCTGGAATTTTTTTATGTCATTTGAACTCACTGCCTATCTTCCTCCTTTGTCTATTCAATAAGATAGTTTACCCGCAAAAATTATAAAATATATTCCTTTTTATATGCTAAGTTTTCTAACATCCATTGCACTCTGGATATCATATTCGACCAATTGTATTTGTTGGTATATTAACCATTCTCCAAAAAAAAAAAAAAAACACTCTTATTGAGCTGGAGGAATAGCACATCAGTTTACGCGCAAGGCCCTGCGTTCGATTCCCCAGCACCACATAAGCTGGACCTGGTAGTGCAAGCCTATATAATCCCAGCACTCAGGAGGCTGAGGCAGGAGGATTGCTGTGAGTATGAGGCCAGCCTGGGCTCCAAATTGAGAGCTCAGGACTAGCCTGAAATACACAGTAAGACCTTGCTTCCAAAAAACAAAAAGAAAAGAAGAGAAATAAGCATTCTTTACCCAACTGAAACGAAATGCTTTTGAAAATGAAAGTGAGCACAGTCCTCAGATCCTCTCCACCACCTACCCACCCACACCTGTGAGGACTCCTGGTTCAAGCTGACTTTTTCTGATGACTTAAGAGACAACTTCTGTTTGGTTAATCTTACAACTAACAAGTCATCAGCACTGGTCATTCAGGGTTATAGTCACAGACTAAGTTTAGCAGGAGGGATTTGCTTCTACTAGCTTCTAAGAGTTTTTGTATCTTTGTTGTTTTGTGTTGTTACTTTCTATAAATAGCCTATATCGCCATTGAATCCATCTCTGGCAATGTTTGGATAGTGGAGCCACAGGGAGAAAGCAGTGGAATATTAAGCATTGAAGCACCACTATTCATGCTGCCATCTAAACTATCTAAACTATCTAAACTGGAGATCTTGTGGTCACTTTCTCTCTCTCTGTCTCTCTCTGTCTCTCTCTGTCTCTCTCTCTGTCTCTCTCTGTCTCTCTCTCTGTCTTTCTCTCTCTCTCTCTCTCTTTCTCTCTCTCTCTCTCTCTCTCTCTCTCTCTCTCTCTCTCTCTCTCTCTCTCTCTCTTTCTCTTCTTAAGTCTGGTTGGTCACCAAAAGAAAAACATTGTTTGCATCTGAAATGCTTTTACAGGGCTACCCCCACTTTTCCTTACATTATCATATACTCTATATAAAGTTAGCGTAGCTCTTCTGAAGCATTGAGATGTCCTTCACCATGTGAATCACTTACACTGATGGCTTACTGGGGTTGAGAATGATTGAAAATGAATTTTAAGTATTGAACAATGGGCACAACCATCCAATAAAATCTCCACTCCTTATCACCACTTCTTAGAAAGAACACCATAATCCAGAGAGGCTGAGTAATTTGTCAAACCACACATGGCTCATAAGTTTAGAAGACTGAGACTTAACAGGTTTGAAATACTATTTCTCAATGTTCCTGTGTCATAATTTGCCTTAAAAACCTGTTTTAAGTCATGAAATCTCTCAGGAAAACTTTTTTGAGATTCCTTACTAGCATCTTAGTAGCCTTCAGAATCATACTTGCTTGAGTTTTTAAGCAGGAAATATTTGAAGGAATAAATCTGTATTCCCAGTTTCAACAAGACCTAGAGATTGAGACTTGAACAGGAGTCACTTAATCCCCTGTTCGAAAGTATAGTTGGAAAATAACATCTGCTTTTTCAGGATGATTAAAGGTGCTTTACACAAAAGAGAAAATAGTGTTATTTCTGTCATGGTTTCTTGACTATATCTTGCTCAAAAGATACCAATTAACCGAATATACTGTCAGTTTTGTTTCACCAACAAATCTTATTTATGTCCTAGTCAAATTTTTCTAAGTTTTTCAGTAAAACTTTCCCATTTTACACACCAAAGGCTTTGCTCACCCTTCAGAAGTTTTCCTTTAACTGTTATAAATGGTTTCCTGGTCACTCTGATGACCCTTCCTTCTGCATCTTAGCCTACAGATACCATCCTAATCCTTCCAAGGACAGGTAAAACAATATCTTTGTGAAGACACTCCCAATGTCTTTCCTGCCTGTTCCTCTTTGTCTCTAAACACTCTGTTCTTGATTCCAGTATGACATCTGGAGTGGCCTCTACATCAGATATCATGGCAGTTAACTTTATTTATTTATTTTTTTTTTGTGAGCACATTCAGGGAAAAAAACACATGTCTGATTAATTTTTTCCTAGAGTCTATGGAAATGTACTTGTTGCCAAGTGAGCACTCAACTGCAATTCACTTCAAGTAGATGAGGAATGGTAGCATGGAGTTGCAGAGACAAGAATCACAATTTACTCATGAGATCTGAGAGAAAAGAAATTGTAAAGAAAGCATCGTGGTTTGATTTTTTTTTTTTTTTTTTTTTTTAGTTTTTAAAAGTATTTCTAAAATAAACCTCAGGATACATTTTACCTTGATTTTATTAAAGATTGAAGACACTAAGCGATTTCAATAAACAGTAACTACACAAATAGCTGAAATATTTAATGAAATATTACAAAGACAATTTTAACCAGGTTCTGCTGATATCACTCACGTCATTGCACACCACTGACTCGCTAGTGTCACTAATGATCTCAAGTAGTCAAAGCCAAAGAATGGTTCTGCTTTTTGCCTACTTTACTTCATTGTTGTTTGACACAATTATCCTCTCAACTGCCTGTATTACACAGGATTGGAAATTTATACCTAGAACGACATTTTATCGTTTTGTTTGGTTGGAGAATTTTAGTAATGAAGATTGAGCTAAGGATCACCAAATAACAAAAGCATGGCTTCTAAAAAATAGCTAATCTAATGCTAATAAAATAATAACTAATAATTGTTGGATGAATGTCTTTCCTATTAGCAATACCATTGTTAGTTAGTAATAGTAAAGAGCTATTGAGAGACAGTAGTTAGGCAGTAGTAAATCCTTAGTCATGATAGTGAAGAAATATGTCCTATTATTGAACAATGAAGAAGGTGAAATTTCTACTTGTCACAAGTGAGTTTTTTTTTTTAAGAAAATAGAAAACAGGCTCTTACTTTTAAGAAAATAGAAAACAGTCTTTTACTTTTGTGACTGAACATTCTATAATACCCTTTTTTCTTTTTAATTTTAATTTAAATTCTAATTAAGAAAAGTGCTATATTTGTGAAAAATCATGGCCACAGCATGATCTTTTTGCAGTTAAAATAGGACTGCTTCTGTACAAACTGCTTTTAGTGAGCTTCCACCTTTTGGCAGGATATCACGTACTACTTTTTACTTGGAAATAAGGTAAAAAACAGCTGTGGCTATTGCTTCATGGGCAGCAATTGGCAGGAGTGAAAGAAGAATATGGATGGACTCTGCACTTGGTTGGATCGGTTTGTAAGATGGTCTCCAACCAGACTCTGCCAGCTGGGCGGGCCAGGCTCTTTGGGCAACAGTGCTTTTGTTTATCTGCATTTTCTTCCAAAATGATCAATCAGATGACATTTTTACAGCAGGTGCATGCTCGCCATTGCAAGCCTTCTTGCTTTGCTTTTTTCTGTTGTTTCTTTTCTTCCTTTAGAATTATTAAGAACATTTTTACTCATCATAGTTTATTGGTTTTGGTAGGATGCTTATTCTTGAATGTTGTTTGAAACACTAGTTAATAGCTGAATGGGTTCCAGATGACTTGGAGTGTCTGTCACATCTCAAAATAGACCACTGAGCACTATGCTCAAAACAATCTTTCCGATTTTTTTTTTCAGTGAAGTCTGTCTGAATGACCCAAGACGATGGTCAAGATGGGCAAACATTAAGATATACTATTAGTGTGCTGACAGCTCATGTCTCAAAAAATAAATATAAAAAATCAAGAGCAAATCAAATAAGATATTTATATATAAAATGTGCTTGCATTAGAAAACATCATATATTACAGGTCACGATCTAAAAGTGTTTGAATATACTAATTAAGATCATATCAATTTGTTAAAACCCAATGATAGAACTGTGCAACATTACATGGTGAATGAATATTTAAAAATAGGTTTCTGTTTATTTCTATTAGCCCTATTAGCTAAAAGTTCTTCTTTTTTGTTTCTAAATATACTATGTATGTCATTTATTTGTTCAAAACTATTAATCAGGTTGCATTTAGCGCTACATGTATTCAAGTATTTTACACACAGTGGCTACATTTCACTGCTATTCACTATTATAGCTAGTAGTCACGAGCCAAGGACCATGGCCCGGATCCCAAAACTGGTCTCTTGCAAAATACTAATATTTATTGTATTCCATTTCAGTGACTGATTCTATTATGTATTTTCCCTATCTAATCTTCATGACAAATTTGGGTTTAGGCATTATCATATTATTCCGTTCTATCGATTAGCTTTGGTTTCAGAGAAGTTAGTATTCATGATTACAGAGGAAATTGGACATCAGGTTTGCAATTTAGATTGTCTGTGCTTGCCAGTTGCATTCTATTGCCTTTCTGTTATACTTTTTTAAACCTTACCTAACCTCATCCTGCATATCTGCATTCTAGTTTTTGATTATCCACAGTGTAAATCTGACAAATAATTCACCTCAAAGGATGAATGAAGCAAGCTTTACCAAATTGTTTTGCATTTTAAAAAGAAGTTTATCAATTGAAATGAATCTCTACCTGGAAGCATAATGAATTTCAGGGGAGTGACTATAGCTGGTAAATAATTATAATCTTTACATAATTGTTGATACTCTGCTTCATTCTAGAAACATCTCCATTGTGGGCTATGAATTATGTACTCAGTTGGGTTTGGAAGACATTTTTAAAGGGCCACTCACCTACTATTTGTTGAGCGTTTGTCCAGGATGTAAGAAAGAATATTCACATGATGGTGTGATTCTGTAGCAGAGAGTTAGAGAGATGTTCTTTTCTCTTTCCTGTAACAGTTTTATTTCTTGGCAGGATGTTGTGATTTGACAACTTCATCCCTAGAATTTAAAAGGGACATTCTGGATTTATTGGTGTAGAAAGTCTCTGGGTTATTTAAACCAATTTCACTTTTCCTCTGCTGGGTCATATGTCAGCCTCAGTGCCAACCTACTGTGTGTTTAGGTCCAGTTGAAAGCCATCACCTTCCAGACTTCTCCCTCTGGTCACTGAGGTCCTTCCACCTGGATAGCATTCAAGGCTCTTTACTGTACCCTTCACCAACATCTCCCGCTTTTAAGCAGACGTTGCTGCAGCTTCAGTCTCAGAATTTTTAAGATGTCTTCTCTAAGTCTCCCAAGCAGTAGTTTCTGAGTTTCCCACCTCTTTTCTTACCTCTATGAGGATACTACTGGAATTATGCACAGTAATTTTTCTAAATCTCTCTTTTCCACTTTTGAAGTGATGTATTAAGGCACTTATTAAAAACTAGAGAAAATGTCAGAAGAGCAAGGAAAGAGTTTAAAGTCACCCAGGGATACTCTAATTTAGAGGTAAGTATTTTTTAATAAGCCAGAGGGTCTGAAAACATCTTATTTTTTCTTTATTTATTCGTTCATTCAAAATCTTGTACCAATCACTTTGCTAAGGATTTGATCTGTGAAAATTATCAATTTAAGTTTTTGTTTAGGAAAAAAATATGGTTCTACCATACAGTTTATACATTTTCAAACAATTATTACTTAATAAATTGTGTTCCCCTACAATATATATAGCAGCAAATTAGCCTTCTTAGTATTTGGTAAGGAAAACACGTATGGTGAGAGCATCCTAGATCAATCCCTAATGCCTATGCCACCTGCTGATTTTGATGGATCGTCTATGGGTCCGCCACAGGAATAATTTGCTTACACTAATGTACACAAGAGGGCAACACATTCCAGGTTCCTTACATCTCCTCAGTTAAATGCTTGTGATAAACCGTTTATACAACTGACAATTATTCTGATGTCTTTTTCTATCAATCTCTACACCATGAAAATAGTTCCCTCATTATGCTGGTCCCTCAGAGCAGGGAATTTTTCTTCCCACACCTTGAGATTATAAGGCCTGTGTGACGTCAGAAGACACTTCGTCAGTCACATCCTGATATTAGACTTCAACCCCCAGATGTCTTCTCGTCCCTACTTTCTCCCTCTCTCTGTAAAAACAACTTAACACCACTGTTGAACTATATATATATATATATATATAAACAAAGAATTATATAACCATTAAATGAAGAGACGGCAACTGCTAAAATAATGGAATACTCTTATACTACATTTTTTTTTCTATACAGTACACTTGTGTGTGTGTACATGCACACAGATATATATTTTAAAAGACCAACACAGCACTGCACTGTGTATTCCACCTTGTAGCTTGTCGTTTTCTCACTGAGCAATTTACACTGAACCTGAATACGTTTTAATAATTACATAACACTTTTAACATAGCCCATGATAAGCTATTTAAATATTCACACAATATTGCATTAAAGAACACAGCGTATTTTGAATAATATTCCATTAATGGACACTTTATAATTTTCATCTTTTTACTGTTACAAACAAGCCAACAATCAGTATTTTCCTCTTTCTTACCCGGTATTAATTGTGATCTTCTATATGCATCTGAAGTAAAGTTGCTGATTAAGATGTTACATGTATCTTAAGGCGTATCTTCCAATACTACTTGTATCTTTGGTGCTTCTTGTCAAATGAGACACTCTCAAAGGGAAAAGAATTCACTGTACACTTGGTGTGGATAACAAAATTGATACTCCTTTTATTTTTGTTGACCCAATATAAGCTGGGTCTTATCATCTATCACTAACTTTAGCCTAATATCTTGAATGAAATACATACATAGAAAATTTCAATAAATTGATTTTATTTAACAATAATTTAGAGCTGAGTATTATCATCGCTCAGAAGCAATGGAAACTCTCAGGTGGCCTACTGAGTTGTCTAAATGTCTGACCATACACAGATCACTCAGTAATTATTCTTTTTTGTTGTGGTGAGCTTTCCCCCAATAATTATTGTTATATTAGTATGTGTATGTGATACATAATAGTTACAATCAAATTGGTATATATATATATATATATATATATATATATATATAACGCTTGTGATGTGATATATATATATATCACACATCTGAATGAATACCTATTATTCATGTTTTCATTTCAATGCTTCTCTAGCTGTTTTCCAGGGCTCAAATACAAAAATTGGCACCAACAGCTTAATACTCAAGTAATTGGCTCATTAAAAATTCAAGCATTTCTTCAATGTTTCCTTGTTCTATACAAAACAGGTTGGATTTTAGTTATTTTGGGTGCTTCTTATTGTCTGCATAAACCCTGATGAAAATAAGGAAACAGATGCACTTTGAGAACATTAGGCTTACCGAAATGAATCAGGCGCAGAAGGTTTAATATATCACATGATTTCTCCAATATAAGGACACCATTCCTATAAAGGTAAAAGAGCAAATTGAAATAGAGATGGCAAATGACTTTGTGGAGAGGAAAAGGGGTGTAGGATGGGAGGGGGAGGAAGAAGAAGTGATGAAGATGTGACATGTGAGTGCTTCCGGGCTCCAGGTGATCATTATCATTATGCAACGAAAAAATATACTTAAGAAGAACTGTAACTAGTGAAAAGAATTCTTATTCAGTAGTTTTTGCTCTGACTAAAGTGACAGTCGTAGAATGTAGTCTACTCATGGGGAACACGTTTTCTGCTAGATGTGGGGAAGCAAAAGGTACTCAACACGGGAAACGACATCTAATGCTCAAAATCAACACGAAGGTAGGGGAAGTACAACAGCGGTGGACATTGGCCACTGAGTCGGAGGCAGCACTGCCTTTATCCCGATTTCCTCATATAACACTGTTGAAATGACTGCAGGGAAAGATCGGTCTCTTCTAGGCGGCCTTGCTTAACCAAAACATGCAGAGCTCAGGTAATCGGATCTTTCTAGCTATGACTCAATTCTCAGGTCTTCCCTCCGGGTGTTCTTTATAATGAATGCCAGTTAACCAGGCCTCAGTAGGATTTATGGATTCCCAGATAGCTGTTCTCAGAATTTGTTTCCCGAATGACGACCCACACAGAAATGACACAAATTCAACTGCCCTATTAGCTAGCTTCTATTCAGCTCTCATTCTGAAATTGCAGGACTTCTTTCTTTTCAGTTCATGTTTCTAGAGTGAACAGAAGGTGTCCTACTGAAATTTCATACCCACCAACATTCATTATTTTAAATATATTCACTGCAATGTGTGTATAGGGTGAGTTGTAAAACATTCTATCTTAATTACTGTCTCATTTGAGGGTGCCAATAACTTTAGTGATGAATTTCTCTTTAGAACATAATTCATATCAAAGTGGTGTTATGAATCTTAGTTTTTTAAAAGGAAGTCTGCAGTTTGTTTGAATTCTTTATGTCTTCATTAAGAATTTTCAAATGATGTTCTTGATTTTTTCAATATTAGAAAATAAAACCATCAGGCTCAGAGAGTTCGGCAGAATTAAAAATTTCAGATACAAAAGAAAACAAAAAAAAAATTTCTAACTAATTCTGTAACATTTGAAGTACCGTAGATAACATCTATTTAAAACATACGAACTAAGATAAATCCTAAGAAGAAATATCTAGAAAAGAGAAAGGAAATCCCAAGCATTTCACTGGCAGAAGTATGTTATGTCCTTTATTAAAGAGTCTAAGAAACTAGGTGCGGTGGCACACACTTGAACCACTCAGTGGGCTGAGACAGGATCAGTTCATTGCCAAGTCCAGCCTAGACAACTTACTGAGACTCTATCTCAAAGTAAAACTAATAATAGTAAGAAGAAAATGCTGATGATCTGGCTCAGGGATAGAGTGCTTTTCAAACATCATGATTTCCAGGGTTAAGTCTTCAGTACTAGAAAACACCCAGAAACTTTTTTTTTTTTTAACACTAATGGCATTATAATACAACTGTGAAGGGCTTCCTTGTGGCCTGTCCCATTGGTTCAGAATGAAAACATGCAACGTCTAGCCAGCCATTCAGCTGTGGCTCCAGTTAAAAAATCAGTTCTCAGAATTTTACCCCTTCTCTTGATTTTAGTTTCTCTGTTCCCATATGATAACGTCAGGTTGATGAGTTAAAAGAAATAGTTAAATTATTAGTGACAACCTTTTTGATATTATAGTTAGAGATGAAATATATGATATAGTGTGAACAACTTTCAATAATAAGAACTTGTTTATTGAGTGCTTACAATGCACCATGACCAGGACCCTTCTACAAGCATTACTAAACAAATCCTTGCATCTAAAGAGCTAAGGCTTTGTTGTTCCCATGTTAGAGACTGTAAAGATGGAGTTGAGACCTTCTTTAAGGTGGATGCTATGCAGGACAAGTACTGTCTGAGGACACCTCGCCTACTTTCTCAACCCTCGTACCTGGTACAGGGCTCCACTCTGTTCTACCACCCGTTCCCATGGATGCACTGATAGGTTCAATGCATGGAGTCAAGTTCTCTCTTGACAGAAAAGTAATGCTTTCTAGAGTTTTTGTACTTCAAAGATTTCAAATTCGGAGGCTTCTGATTTTCTTTCTTTAATTGCAAGTAGTTGCATACTTGCCACTTGTTGTATAGGAGGGCTGGGACTCATGAGTGCATCACGTTATGTGGTGGTAACAGATGTTATAATCCTTATGTTTCTATTTAAAGTAAGTTTCAAGAGCTGCTGTCATGTGATAATCTGATTGTATATGATCTCTGAGTAAGTTTTAGAAATGCTTTAAATTTGCATGTGTTTCCTACAATATCTGACACAGAGTAGGTCAGCAGATTAGTTCTTAAAATAAAAGAAGTATATAATTTATATAATTAGACACATCCTTTTAATCAAGATATAGTTAGACCTGTCATGGAGCAAGTGTGTTCTCACCCATTTGAAGTAGGGGCATCAAGTAACAGCTCAGATCATGAACCCTGGAGTCAGGTGGTATACGTCCAAACCTTGTACATGTGATCACCCCAAAATCACCTGACTTCCCAATATGTGGTTTCTAAGTCACTGAATTGGGAAATATGCTTAAAGTAGAACAGTCCTCTTGGTGTATTATAAGGAATAAATGTGTTTATATTTATAAAAGCACTCGAAAGTCTTGTTACATACTGAGTGTATGCAATGTGTGTTAACAAAATAATGTGAAAAGGAAAATATGTGGAAAGAATAAGCTTAAAAATCTACATTGAGTTTGTATGCTTTCTGCATGTTGTGCTGAAAAGGAAACTGGCAGTAATCTGCACGGCTGAGTAAACACAAAGAAACGTGAACCAAATTTTGACAACAGTAAGTAGCAGGCAAAATCACCCACAGTTCTTGAAGTTTAAATGTGGGATTCTAGGAATTTAATCTGAGAACTATAGCCTCAATCAAACTCTGGATAATTTAATTTGTTAGTCTTATTTTGAAATTTTCATGCTCATTTTAGGTGTGTGACCCTGAAAATGTCATCGGTTTAGGCAATGGGGACTTCCATTGTTTGTTTTCTTCCCTCCATTCCTAGCTCCTGTTGTCAGACATATTGCTTCAACTGCAGGTGTTTCCGACAGCAATATGGTTGGAAACAAAGTTCTCCACTTGACACAGTGAATGAAGGGAAAGTTGTGTCCTTTCCTCTACCACTCAAGGTTTAATGAGGATCAAAGTAAAATGTATTTAGATGAAAGTTGTGGAAATAATTTACACCTATCTAATTGAAGAAAAAAATGTTGATGTGAATATACAAATGTAAGCAACGTAGCTAGAATGGTCACACCATTTAGTAGGCAAAGCAGAATAATTTCATACAGTGAAAAGTTTTCTTACTTATACCGTAACAATAGGCAAAATCTAACATTGTTACCAGAAAACTGGATATATGCACACTTCACACACAACCTGTGTTTGACAATGTATGTCAGGGTTTTAAAAAATGTATACCATTCTATAATACAGACATTTGACAAGCATTTTTTAGACCTTCTAAACTGGGAATTTAAAAATGTAGACACTATTCTAACAATGCCCAAAATGCTTACTGTGTAGACAAAGACAGTATCTTGCAATCTGGAGAAATGAGTCAGAATTCCTCTAAAGAATACATTGCACCTGCTGACCTCTTTGAAATAAGACTACAAATGAATCCCTCTATAAATACCACGTTGATGGTTCTTAGAAAAGGGAATTAACCTTAGCCATTTTGTGAACCATTGTTGAGTCAGGAGAGCAGCAGTAGACTGAAGGTAAAAAGATTGAGTTCATTGTTGAAAGCCAACAGTCTGTTACAGGATATCTTTGACTTTCAAAAGGATCTTTATCTTGGACTCTATCAAACGTGAATGTGCACAGCACATGCTCACAGGCATTTTTCTTTTTCCTGGTTTCTATGTCAGGCCTTGGGTGTATGGATTAGTGTATTTGTAATTCTCTGATTATTGCATCACATGTGAACGTTATTGTCTAAAGAGTGTGTGCTAAGTCGGAGGAATAACTCCATATGAAATAGAGCTGCCATCACATAAGGATAAATGAAATAAAAACATATAAATATGAATGAATTCATTCAGAAAGCTCAGTGAAAAGTCAATTCATTTATTCTATAATCTTACATAGAAATTAATCTCTTAAAGTCTCAAAAGGAGAGTACAAACATTAAAAAATGAAAATTAAAGCACATTGAAAAAAAAGGGCTCTGGGTATAGCTCATCACTGAAGTGCTTGCACAGCATAAGCCAGGCCCTGAGTTCAATGCCTGGAACCACACAGGCAAACTTATTTTTAGGGGAAAATTAAATAACGCAGTGCAGCTGGCAGCCGAGATTGTTTGTATTTTGTGAATTTAACACAAGCAAAAAGAAAATACTTTTTATAAATATTGGATTTATAAGCGTATTTAACTTTCAGAATGTTAAAATCTGAAAAGAAAAAGATATGAATTATAATAGGTATGCTTCTCCCCTTTTTTCTTCCAGATTTAACTTTCTCTTTTAGGTTATCCCTACTTTTTGAGATCATTGCATATAATAAAATATTCCCAAAGCAATGTGAGTAAAGTAAATATTCATGAGAAATTGTACCCTCCATGTACTTATCTGCCTAATTTCCTGTTAGTTTATGGCGCCCCTCTGAGTCTATATTTGCTACGTAAAGGTTCAGTTAATAAATAATGCCTAAATAAACACATTATAGAATTTATATGATATTGGGATATGGAAGTTATAGTTATGCAAGTGGTCAGAGTTCCAGCTATGTTTTTCCTTTTGAATGTATTTATAGCCAGAAACAGAAAAAAGAACAAACATGAAATAAAATACAATAGAATAAAATAAAGGCTTTTCAATTGAAATTACATTCAATGTTCTCTGTGCAAGTTTAGTCGTGGAAAAGAGCAGCCAACGATGCATGCGATTTGGAAGTCACTTCCCCTTGCCCACCACCTTGTATTTTTTTTCTCCATTCTTTATTCCACGGAAACATTTTTCTACTTCCAAATGAAACAGAACAATTCAGCTATTATAGAAATCACAGGTACCTCAATAGCCAATTTCACTACCTGCTTTCAAATGATTATCAGATTAGTATGGGTTCAGTTGCTCTGAAATTACAAAGGATGATATGTACATCTAATTTTGCTCTTTTAACTTATTTAAGTTTATATTGAAAACTACTTCTATTTACAGAATAGTCGTAAAAACATGGCTGTGAATTCTCCCATAGGGCTCCTGTCCTCAGCTGCTGTTTTCCAGCTACCACATTTGCTTATCTCTCAATGCCTATGTTTTGCATCAACTACTTTGTATCCACTGATTTATTTTGCTGAGTGATTTGAATTCATTTGCAGAGATGCTGACCTTTGATCCTCAAAGTCCTCAATATTTTATCTCCCAATAATAAATTACTTTATGAGACTACAGCTAGCTTAATTATCAAATTCAGAAAATGGTATCAAACCATACTATTGCCTAAGACACACTTAACTTTAAACATTGCCAGTTGTCCCTTAGACCACTTGGCCTTAATGATGCCAGCTTCAACTAGCATCAGACATTCCTGCCATTGTGTTTCTTTCGTCTGCATTTATTCAAATGACTTTCTGAGCCTTGCTTGTCTTTCATAACAGGGATAGTCTCAAAAAACAAGCTCATTTGTTTCCTAGAAGACTCAATTTGAATTTGTTTAATGAATCTTCATAATTTGATTCAAGTCTTAAATTATTGTCACTCTTAGGATATAGATGGTGTGTTTTTCTTCTTTGAGCCTGAAAAAGCATCTGATATCATTTCCCCCATGATGTTAACTTCGATCATTTATCCACCAAAATTTTGAGAATAAAAGGAAAATAAAATTTAAAAGTATCCTTTAAGCTGTCTCAATAAAATAAATTTAACAAAATCTGCAAAACCTCTATAGTAAAATAATCACTAATATAGCCATGAGAAGTCGAGGAGAAAATGAGAAAAAGGAGAGACGTTCTGTGTTCATGAACTGGAAGCCCCAATGTGACTCGGAAACTTCCGAAATGACCCGCATTCCTAACCTAAATGATAGCACCCTGAGTTAGCAAGCTGATTCAATTTTTTGTGAAAATACAAATAATCTTGAATATCTAAGCTAATCATGAGAAAAAGCAATGACGTTGGAGCCCTGAAATGATTTCACTTTAAGAATTGCTGTAAAGCCACAGCATTCATGGTAGTGTAGCATCAGGTCAGTAGAAATAAATAGATCAATGGACTAAAATAATCTATAAATAGATGGTTACATATATTTGGAACTGATTTTTAATAAAAATATCAGCATAATTTAATAGGAAAAATAAAAGCTCTGTATATGATATAGAATAGCTTAAAAAAGATCTTGATTCTGACAGAATTAATTTGATTTCAACTAGAAACCTAAATATAAAAGCTTTAAGTATGAAATTTCCAGGAACAAATAAAAACAATTCTATGAACTTGAGCAGCCAAAAATTTCTAGGAAAATTATAAGAGAACACTAATGAATTAATCCAACAAATACATATGCTATTCAAAAACAAAAAAAACCAATAAAATCTAATATTTATTTGGCAAAGAAAGCATGCTCTATAATAAGTATGCACTGAAGTAAGTTATACCTCTTTATGGAAAATCATATTATGTACGTACAATCCAAAATGAAGACAAACAGAGAAACTTGTACAGACACTTTAAAAGATATACCTTATGGCTAATAAGTACAAAATGCAGAAATGCAATTTGAACCTGAGGTATGATGTCACCTAACAGTAGTATAGATAAAATAAAAAGGACTGACAACATCAAATGTTGGTGAGGTTGTGGAGCAAGTGGGAATCTCATGGGTTGCCTATGAGATTACAAGATGCTACAAACAACTGAAAAACTGATCAGTGTTTCTCTGAAACGTTAAGTGTGTATCAAACTATAATCCAGAAATTTCTAGTCTATATCTAAGAAAACTGAAAATATGTGACAATGCAATTATTTCTAAGAATATTTATAGCAGTTTTTATTTATAATAGCCAAACCTGAAAAGAAGCCCAAAATACATTCACAAGTAGATAGACCACTTGTAGTTCAGCCACACACACTGTTATATTAATTGGCAATAACTGATAATAACATATTGATATTTAAAAATCAACATCTCTAAAAAACATGTTGAGCAAAACAACCAGAAAGGAAAAAAAAAATGCATGGCTCCAATTAAATACCAATAATGTAGAGCTCAAGATTAGGGAAGACTAATGTATGGATAACAGGAAGAAAAAATGACTTGTCTATACGGTGGGAGAAACACAATTGACTAGACAGAAACACGCAGGTATGTTGGGGAGTGAGAGTACTTTTTTATATCTTACTGAAAGTATTGATTATATGAGTCTTCATATTTATTCAAACTCAAATTGTATACTTAATGTGCATCTCACTGTATATGACCTTTGTAGGTTAGCCTAAATCCATCTAATAAGTTGTCTACTTTCAGAGTCTATTCTTTGCACATACAATCATTACCAACAAGATTTAAATACATACATCAGGGGAATTATGTATATTACATTTCAGGCATTCGGTTTCAGGTAGAAGGATTAACATATTTAATTTTCTGCTGGCTGGATTTTCATCATAGAGGTAAAACTACATTGAATATTTAATTTTCTATTTATTTTACAAATTAATTTTAAGGTTCAATATACTGGAAATACCCCCATGTACTAATAGGATTTATTTTCATGATTTGAGAAATCAGGGTAACTTACATGATTAGCAACTAGTTTTGTCTACTTTCCGAGTCCAGTTTTTGATTTTAATAGTGCCCCAAAGAAACCAGACCTACTATTTTCTCATACATCAGCCTATTTACTGTCCATTTTGGTCTCTCAACAATAGTAAATCACAATTTAAAATTTTAAATACAAAATTATATATATATATATATATATATCCCAAATACACTTAAGTATTTCCTGTGTTACAAAGTGATGTCTCGGCATCTCAGTTTTGTTTAAGGGACATTATTATTGTTCTCAAGTGGCAAACGGATTTTCAAAAATTTGTGAAACCTCCAGGGGTGTGTAATTTCTATTGATTCCGGCTTGTAGTTTTCAAGATTGTACTATGGGAAAAGGGAGAAATGATAATTTTTAATGAAAGTTAGTTTCACATTTTAAATCATAGTAATTTTTTGAACAAAGCACAGTTAGTGACAAAAGAAAACTGCAGTATTAGGATTACAAAACAAAATATTCAGTAAGACATCTTAAACCTGATTGTGTAATCCAGAAGATGTACACTGGCTATACATATGGCTACTAAAATCTTACAAAGTAGAATACGAGAATTTTTCCCCCATTTTATTGATATGTATTAGTACAATAAATAAAATTTACATAGATTTTGCGTATTTTGTGCACATACATAACATGGCAAAGTTACAAATCCTTCCCTTCTCTCTTTACGACCGTCTAAATCCCTCACCATCCCCTGCTGTTTCCATTATTCCCCACATTAAATTCTATGGAATCATTGTGATCTGGGTCTCTCATATCAGAGAAACCATTCAATATTTCACCTTATGCTTCTGACTCACTTCACTAAGCATGATGGTCTCAAGTTGCCTCCATTTACCTACAAAAGAGAGACTGTGTTTGAAGATGGAAAACGTGTTTAAATTTACAGTCTAATTGGGGACAACATGGCAATTTGCAGAAGGCTCATGAATATATCTTAGAATAAAAGTTCATTTGTGGCTTCTCTCGAGGGGACACCTGGGTGTTTGGATTGCAAACTTTTAACATTTTCTTGACTTCTGAGACTCCTATTAAGGCAGCCTGTTATCCTAGGTGGCAGTCCTTGGATACCCTTTGTATTCCAGTGTGCATAACCCATCAGGGCACACCGACCTATAGTGTTTCTACCTGTTTTAATTTTTGTTTTTAATAGCTACAAAATCAATTCAAAGTCATCTAAAATCTAATGCACATACAGTTGTTTTATTCTTAAGGTCTTTTTCTTTCTTCTTTCTTTTCTTTCATTCTCTCTCTCTCTCTCTCTCTCTCTCTCTCTCTCTCTCTCTCTCTTCCTTTTTTCCCTCATTTTACTAGTGTTTACATGAACTACACAATGGTTACCTGGAGCTTGGGTATTCTGTGAACATATACATCATGTTAACATTATAATTCTTTCCCTTCCTCTTGTTGGCCCTCACACTCCATTTTTTAAATTTTAATAATATTTTTGAAGATTTTTAGTGGTAGTATATGCACTCACACCAAAAAAGGAACAGTGCAATACTGGTTACTTTTCTTGTTAATAAACTATTATTGATAAATCTTATGGGACACATTTGCTTATTTTCTTTGGGAAAATCATTTGCCTTTTTACAAATATTATTATTCTGATTATTTCTATTTGGAATCATCAAAGCTCCAATAGTGTAAGAAATGGACTTTATCAGATAATTCTGTTTCTCTGACTAGAAACTGAAATATCACATTTAGAATAAATTGGAGGGTAAAATACATCTTCTTTTGAAATTATTATAAATATTAGATGAGGGCCTGTGGTCTTTACATTTGAAGTATTTAGATAAATCACTTTTGCTCTTCAAAGTCAATGTTCCTACTAAATATCTGCTACTCAATTTTTGGAACAAGCAAAATAAGTGCAAAGAATGAAAGAGAGAAAAAGAGAGAGAGGGAGGGAAGGAAGGAGGGAGGGAGGGAGAAATAGAAAGGCGGAGGATTTTTTTTAAAAGAAGGGCTCAAATGTAAGAAGACAAAAATAGTGATATGCAAAGAAAATAAAAAAAAGAAAAATTGTGGGCCTATAGTGGAGAGAGAATAGGATAGCAAATCTGCCCAAGCAAGAGACAGTCTAATAAAGATACAAAAATAAAAGAAAAAGAACAACTATTGCTTCCTCCTTTCAAAAGAAAGCATGCCAAGGATATCTCTGACAAGCTGAACTTCTGGAGGCCAGACGCTCTGATCCTAGATGGATGAATGACGAAGTCTTCAGTTTAAAGAATATTTATTCCTTGGATCTGTTTACAGTTCTATTTGGAGCTGAAGCAGGAGTGATGAATAATGGAGAGCAGACACCCCGATTGTCCCTGCAACAAAGGCAGAAGCACTGGAATTCATTGCAACTTATTGTGTGAGAACCATCTATTGACAGTTACACAGATGAAAGCGCACTGTCTCTAGATAACAGGTCGTTGTTCCAAACAACAGATTTACTTCCCACAAGTAGAAGCTAATTCTTGAGGCTGATTCCTCCTTCCCCTTCTCTGGCCCTTCGATGAAATAACAAGATTACGCTTCAAGGAAACCAAGATAATAACAATAGAGGCATTTCCACCTTTGAGTCAACTTAAGACAATATTACCTAGAATGAAGTTTGGCAGAATCACAAAATTTTTAAGATGCTATGAAACTGGGATGACCCATTGTGCTTTCTAGGAAGTATGCCCGGGGTTTCCAGCCTAGCATTGCACCTCCCCAGATGCTCCTGCACTAGCCGAGTTCCTGCTGACCTGTTTTCCTTCATTGCTTCTCTTCTTTCTTCCTTCCTTATTTCAATGACCTTTGTTTTCCATAGGTAGTGATCAAAGTCAAATGACTTGTTAAAGGTCACCTGGGCATGAGAACCAGGGTCTGTATCTTTCAATTTCTAAACAGTGCAGTATCCTGACTACATAGTAAAATTACTCTTTTTTTATGTTCAGTTTCTCAAGCAAGCAATATTCCTACTAGGATTAATAAAGATTTAGGTTCCTTTCCATGAAATTAGGACTGTCTTGTCTGAATATCAAATTCCCATTCCTTATTGATTTCGAGGCAATCATACAGCTTTTAATCTCATCATGGTGCTTTTTGTTTGCTCTTCCTTGTGTTTTTAAATTAACCATTTATGACAGCTCTTTCATCCAATATAATACACAAAGTGTATATGAATCTATAAATTGATTAAACTTCTCGTGAAGGGATGGTGCTGTATGCACTTTATATTAAAATCAAAAGGCATCAATATTTGCTGCAAAAATATATTTCAAATTTCTAAGAGAGGAATTCATAACATCTGTAAGAGCCTTAGAAATAAAACGAAATGCAATTCTGTTTGGGTTGTGTACCTGATTTATTTGGCTTTATGAGCTCATGCAGGTGGATTTGGGTCATGAGCTTTGTAAACAGGGTTGTGAAGTGTTTATGTTGTGTCCATAGGAAAAGCTAATACCATCCAGGCTTACTGGTGCTATGAAGACAATTTATGTTCACTGTCGAGAAAAAAAATAAATGAAGAGCATACGTTCTCATTACATCTGTATGTAGAGTATATGTATCTGTTTGGGCATATTTTCAGAAATTGACTTTTTAATACGGTCCTTAGAGATTACTTCCTATCCAAAGCACCACCAGTCTGCACAGGATGATCTCACTCAGTGCCCTTTGCTCCCAGTTGTGTTCCAGAGAACACCCACTGAAGGACAATTAGGAACCCCAGGGATGACGTTTCCTCCCTGCCTGCTTCACCCTGCTGATTACTTTCTTAATTTGCACAATGGTGAAAAATAACAAAACGTTCGATTTTTTGAATCTCCATCTCTTGAAAAAAAATGTTTGGACAAAAACTTTGAAAGCATGCCATTCTATATATTACCACCCACTGTCACTTGGTACATGGGCTTTTTTAATTTGATAATTTAATTACCTGAATGTGCTAGGAAAATGTTTCTTCGTCAATTTTAAGACAAAATAATAAAACAAAGAACTATGTTATGCATTTTATTTAAGATTTTAGTGCCAATGGTGTATGTGGCTGGTTTATTCAAATCATTTTTCTTTAATTCTTAATTGATAGTGGATGATCAAGTTAGAGAAGGAAACTTTTCAAATAGTTCAATGGTGTAGCTTTTTCTCATGTCACTGCAGTGTTATAGTACGAATTACTTGGGAAATCGTTACATTGAGGAGAACGTGATCAATGTAGTTGTCAGTGCAAATCTTGTTACCTATTTTCATTAGAAAACTAATAAAACTTAGTACAACTACACATGAAATGTATGTAGTGGATCTAAGAGATTTATGGGTTTTATATTTGATACTCACAATAAAGAACTGGCTAGTTTTATAAGAGGTATTAAATATTAACTGGCCTGAAAGACATGGACTTATATCGATCAAAATGAAATTAGACCTCTACCTATAAATGAATGCAATCTGTCTAGAGCAGGCTGGTACAGTATCTCTCTCTCACACACACACACTGTCTCTCACACACATTGATGTATATATCACATCATGAATTATTATCATATATTATTACATATATGTATTTCTATATCAAAAGTGTAACTAGAGTGCCTATAACTTTAAATCTAGAGAGACAACTTTAGATTACTTACTAGCTAAATTGAACTCTATTTCCTAATATTTATTGAAATTCTGAGATCATACTGGGTTTTTGACATTCTTTTAAATGAAAATTCCTAGTGGGCTCTGCAATGTTGATTTTTATTTTCAACTACATATCTCCATTAGCATAGATTAGTGGGAAAAGTATTTCTCTATTTTTATAAATGGCCACTAGTATACCTCAGGTAAATAGAGAAGGGTGTTACTTAATAAGAGGAAACGAAGGAGAGAGTGACAAATACAAAATGACATATTAGTATTTCAAAATCTTATAGAGAGTGTACTGATGGAATGATTCCCAGCTTGTTTTTTGTTGCTGACTTGTTAGAACACACCTGAGTTTACATTGCTGATTGTGTGAATCATTCTAGTATGTTTGCCGAGAGGCTTCTGACTAAATGAAGTTTGAGGACATTCAAAAGCCCATAGAGAGTGATAATTTCACTGATACAGTGACTCACTGAAGCCCTGATATTTTCAGTTCTAAATAATGCTAGGACGTGGTTCATTAATTATTTCTGTCTTGCTCTTTGTGTGAAGAGGCTACCGAGTGTACAAATGCTAAAATTATTTTTTCTACTGGCAGACTTAGCAGAAATTCTATTGCACTGTTAAGTTTTAAGTTATGCGAGCAGCAGTCAGTAATGGGCAGAAAATAATTAAGTTCCTCAGCACTTTTACGGCTTTTCCACAAACAATTGGGAAGAATGAACGATGGCTGTGAAGCTCTGATCCAAAGGTTTTAGAATTTTCTCCAAGTTTTAATGAGCCTCACCAATCACATTTGATGGCAACCTGATATTTTATAGCCCCTCTAACAAAATTTCTTTTTAGAGTTCACGGACATCGCAATAGTATGTATGGAAGTCGAAGAAAGTTGTGTGATTGAGGAAGACTGTTCTGTCAGGGGCAATGAGAACAGATTTGACCTTAATTTTTACTAAAGTTTTGTTACTTGCCTTTCAATTAAAGATTGATGTATATCAATTCTTCCTAGGTTTGCTTGGGTTTGGGGACAATGGCAGCTATGTATGCCACCAGGTAACTTTAAGTGCCCCTCAGAATTTCAGATTTATCCGCCAGTACTTTCAATCCCTGGCCTTCATGGACTTTGAACACGCAAAGACTTCCTAAATTTCTAAGGGATAGTGGAGAGATTTCATCTTCTCATTAGCTATTCTCTCATTTCTGTGTCCTCACTTTTGTTGAGGACAATGCTTGGACTCCTTCCTACCTCACCTTGCGAGCTTCCCCTTCTATCCTCCATTCCCAGAGATCTTTGAATTGTTGTCATCACAGAGCGCTTCATCCTGGCCACAACCGCGTTTATCTTCTACCTAAAGTATCGTCGCTTTAAACTGGCATCTGGAAAGCACCATTAATGGAATATTCATATTCTTTCTGATTTATTTCTTACATTCCCCCCTTTGTAGTAGCCAGTTTGTGTGTTTGTTCTCTGAAGCTTTACTCTCCTCTTTACTTTCTTCGCTCCCAGAACTAATGTGCAGCCCTAGATCCTCCCGCTCTCTTGGGTACCACACCCCTTCGCCCCACTCAGGCCAAGCTCTTGTTCTCTCCTGAGCTTCTATTTCACAGCCAGACCCAGCTCATTTTGTTTTCACACTGTGTGTCCTTGTTTCTCAAAACATTTATAGTCCCTTTTCTCTTTCTACTTCCCATTTACAGTTTCTGCGGTTTGGTTAAGTTTCCAGCTCTCCTGGAAACTATCTCCACTGGGCACTCTGATATTTCTTAAATAGTTTAAACCTTAACAGAAAAAAAAAAATTGCATTGCACTTTACGATTCTTTGTGAGTATACACAGCACAATCCTACACTCACATAATTAAAATGTTTCTCCAAAGATATTTACCAATAGCTCAAATTGCCCTTATTTTTCTATTTTGCCCCGCCCTATTTCCTTTACCATTGATTACTGACACAATCATACAGCTTACAGTCTCTCAGCTTACCTGAATTTTTATTTCTTCATATTCCATCCTCCAACTGTATTCAGAAAAGTCTGTCCCAGCCCTATAATTCTATAAACACACACACACACACACACACACACACACACACACACACGTTTCAATATTTTCATTCATGTTTTTTTTAGATTGAGTCTCATAATCACGAAGACTCCCGTGCTAGATTTGACTTAGAAATCCACAGTTCCTCTAAAAACGTTTCTAGATTGTTCCACAGAAGATGCCCATAAAACTCTGCTGATAGGGTAATTGTCTTTTGATAATAGGGTTTTGTCTTTACTATCTCCTTGTAAGCACTTTAAGCATAACAGTATGTGTTCTATACAACATTCAATGCTAAAAATGAGGATGCTAGGTTCTATTTTAATTGATGGAACAATAACTTCTTCTGCAAACTCCTACATTTATACAAACAGCATGAAAATAATCGATTTAGTTTCTAAAGCCTAGTCATACACCTTCGCTTTGCTATCTTTCCCCATTTATATTAGATTTATGTTAATATATACTATATATATGATACATAATGGTTACAATAAGATTGAGAATTTTGTGCACATATATACAATCCCTTCTTCTTCCCCATTATTTTCAATATCTCACCCATTGTGTTTTATAAATTGTCTTTATTCTGAAGTTTTCATAATACAGATATGTAACCTTCTGTTTTTGGAAGAGTAGTATTCTATTGTGCATATATATATATATATATATATATATATATATATATATATATCATTTTTTGTGTCCGTTCATCTGTTGATGCATATTACAGCATCTCCCCTAGTTTAGCTATTGTTAGTTGTGTTGTCATAAACAAAAGGATGCATGTAGAGCTCTGCTATTTACAAGGCTTGTGGGTCTTGAGCGAAGTCCTTGTCACCTCAGTCTCAACTATAGCATAGAAAGGACCCCAACAACCTGCCTTGGAACACTGCTGAAAAGATGAAACTAAGAATCTTAGAAAAGTTGTGAAATATTCTTGACGCCAGGGAATGTGTGCTATTGAATATGGTGCCATAAACACATGATCATTTTTGTAATTTTTTATTGCATTTTAAAAATTCTTTCCTGTAATCTTCTTAGTACTTTTGTGATCATGAGAGTTAGCTGCTAGATAAAACTCATACTTGAAAAGCTTAATAAGAATAATGACAAGAAAATGCGTGCATTCAGTTTTCCTTCTCAGCTCGTAATACTCAATACATGCTAATATCATAGCAAAGGTATGGTTCTAAGACTGGTGTCTATATTTTTATTTATTTCATAAAAGTCTTTCAGCACAAGATTTGCTCTCTAACTCTGAAAGTTTAGTATACAAAATTCAACTGATTTTTGAAAGTTTTAATTGAAAGTAAAAGACATCTAAAATAAAAAGTATTTTTAACTCCTCATAATTTAGGGGTGGGGGCTGACCTTTCGCACAACTGGTTTGTTGACGAATTATAATGTGCCATTCTCTCTTTTTAATTTGTCAGGGGAAGGTTTTGTATTTTAAGATAAACTGGGACACTAAGTTTTAGAGGCACATATTGCATCAGAATTTAGAACCAAATTTAAATTCATTTTCAACGTTCTGCACTGTGATATATGCAGATTAAAAAGAAAGTGACACACATAAAAATCATGTCTGTTAAGCATTTTAAATTTAAAAAATAGTTTCCCACTCACCAACTCTCCCAAGAGTGGTACTTGCCTGCATGAATTTCTGAGCATAAGTTTAGATGATAAGGTAATGAAGACTGAGATCAGACAGAAAAGGGTGGCAAGGATGAAGAGCACGTGACCATCCTTATTCAGATAGGTTTATGTCTTGTCACTCACAAGTGTAGTGTGACATATTTCTTTTTCTTATTTCACCATTTTTTAATTATGTGTAATACCCATTTTTCTTGTGATATGACACACCTCTGGTAGATTTTCCACTGACACTCCATATCTTAATTTGTTTACCATTTCAGAGGTATGTTTACAGTCTAATGTTCTTTTGTATGTTAACAGTACAGTCTTCAGTTTGAGCATGTTCAGTTATGATATCAAAATATAGATGCATATGTTATGATGATAGAAACATTAAAAATTAGTGACAATGCATAATCTATACAAAAATTCTGAAATGTCTAAGTCTAGTCCGCCAAATAATACATTTGTAGAATAAACAAGTGAGTTAATATTATTGCATACTTATCCCCAACAATTCACCCATTTGACTTGATTAATTTCTACTCTGAGTTTGTCATGTTAGAGAAAGCAACACAATGTTTAATCTTCTGAGTTTGCCTCACTTCACTACACATAATGGTCTCAAGTTTCCATTGACCTACAAAGGACTCAAATCTCTGTCTTTACTGCATTGTAGTACTCCACTATGTACATGCACCAAATTTTTTTGTGTCCATTGTTTTATGGAAGGATGTTTTGGCATCTTCTGCAATTTAGCTGGAGGAAGAGGGAGGGGTCAGAAAGCTCATGAGGGACAGGGGAAGGGAATGTGAGGTCACACGATACTTATGTACACAAAATTCACACTGCCACCAGTGTTTATCGCATATATACACTGTAAAAAGGGAGGGAGATGGAAGAATGAAGTTATGCTGTTTTTCAGGAAAAATATTATTGTAGCATGAGATCTCCTCAACTTCTCTTATTAATATATAAAATTTGAAAATTAGTTTTGTTTCTAGTTTTTCTACCTTCAGAAGCCTAGAGATATTTTCAGAGATTGGAAATTTAGACCTGGGATACCTATATCCTAGAATTAAAAAAAAAAATTCTAAAACATTAATCATCACAAGACTCAATGGTTTTACTATGTTCCCCAAAATATTTTTGAAAAAAATATGTTTGATATCTAAGACCGACATTAATGTCTTACTAAATGGAGCACATAGTCATCATCAGAGTCATAGTAGAGAATAAAGCTTTACTTGCATGAAGGCTAAGTTATGCATCAATAAATCTCTAACCTTCTTATTCTAGGAAGAGAAGGAATAAGAATTTTTAAAATGTCATTCTAGTATTTCTTAGGCGCTCTATTTTACAGAAGTAACATATTCTGATAAAAGTAGTTCATAATAAATATTTATCACGGGAAACAAGAAGCTGAACTACATTAAAAACTTAAGCCTATGTAAAGTTTTTAAAATTTTAATTTAGATTGCCTCCCAAAAAAGATGAGGACAGTTAACACATACATTTTCTTCTTTAATGTTCTTTCCCACAATGTAAGGCTTGCTAATGATTTCATTTTATACCATTACATATTCCATGATAAAAGTAATCCTTATTTAAACCATTTCTTATTTGGTCAATCTGAAAAAGAACGCCATTTAACTACTGACTCAGGATTCTGGCTATGGAACTCAATTTGGAAGGGATTATGAAAATTTCCTAGGAGATACAAACTATTCATTAATGTGTACATGGCCTCCTTCACTTTCCAAGGGCTGAGCCTTGCAAAGCAAGCACTGTGCTATCCAAGCGAGGGTTAATGTTATTCTGGGCAGAAACCTCATCAACGGTTGCCTTTATTTTATCACCTGGAACCCTTCTCTCTGCTGTATCCTGTTGGATAGCTACTTTCTTTCCCCCCCAATTTTATTGATATGTATAAGTGCAAAATTTGAGGTTTACAGTGATCTTAAGTACTTTGTGCACATACATATCTTGGCAAGGTTACAAGATCTCTCCCTCTACTTTCTCCTGGTACTAGAAAGTAGTTGGAAAGTTAATCTGCAAAAATATAATTAGGATTTTATACATAAAAATATACATGTATATATATATATATGAATATATATATATATATATATATATATATATATTCATATATATGATATGTGTGCGCATTTGTATATATGTGCACATATATAAGTGTTTGCATGCATGTGTATATGTGTGCACGTGTGCATGTGTATATATATATTTCAATCCGAAGTGGAGGTAAGCTGGAAAAATGGACTACCAAGTTGATAAGTCACATTTTCAAACTGTTTTAAAATGTGTATTGCTAGATTTAAAACAAAACAAAACAAAAAAACCCTGATGTTCACGTATAGTTTGATGCTTGTTAAATTTAAAACTCAATATATAATATATATTATTAAAATTGAGCAAAGCAAAATCCAAAATAGTATAAATGAAGTAGAAAAATGTCTTTTTATGTCTCCTCAAAATTATTTTTACTCTTTGGCAAGCAACACCAATTAACAAACTCCACACACACATGCACTCACACACACACACACTCACATGAGCTCATACACAGCACTGTGGAGTAAAGACTGTGATTGTACCCTTGCTCAGTTTCCTATATTCACTGAATTCTGTACAAATTTGTGGAAAAAATACAAAGAACAGGCGATGAATGAATTATTTTGTGTTGTGTGGCACATAAACTCTCAGAAAATTCATTTCCGACATCATGTCTTTTTTATTCTTTAAGTTGCAGATAATTATTAAGCTTTAGTTTCTATATTTACAAATATACAATATATTTATTTTCAAAATTTTCATGTCTTGTTAAACTTAATCATTAGATGTGAATGCTCTAAGGGTTTATTACATTTTCCTGTGTCTTACATTTTTCTTTCGGTTTGAAATCATCAAGTGTTCATGCTTTGCACTTCTATTACAACTGTTTCTTACTTTCAATTTATATCATATTTTGTGCTATTCCTATTTCTACTGCTATAGTTTTTATTTCTGTACTACACTTTCTATTAATGTACACTCTTTTCTTATTTTTAATAGCTTCCTATATAATTTTTAAGCATGTGAATTATGTAGCAATCCATCTAATGACCAACAGATGATTTAGTTTGCACTTTTAGTTTAAGATTTAATCAAAGGACTGGGGATCTGTAGCTCAGTAGTGTAACATCTGCTTAACATAGAAAATACCCTGGTTTGATCTCCAGGACCACAGGTTTTTTGTTTTTTGTTTTTGTTTTGTTTTTTTTTTTAAGTAATGAGTGAATCAAGTAATGAGAGTTAATCAAGTGATAATATTTAACCAAGTTCAACTAATTTTTTTTATGTTCTTTTACTGTCACTAAAGTGTTTTTCATTTTAATGTCGCACATACTTTTAATCTGAACTACTTGAGAGGCTGAGACAGACCATCATAAATTCATGAATGTCTGGGTCACTTATTGAGAGACTATCTGAAAATAAAAATTAAAAAATTAAAAAATAGGTTAGATACCTTGGCACCTCATTGCAATGTGAACACTCTGGAATGTAGAAGTAGGAGGATTGTGAATTTAAGCCCAGCCTGTTTAATTCAGAAATTTATTAAGACTATGTCATGAAATAAACACTAAAAAGTGACGGGGTATAGTTCAATGAAAGACCATAGGCTCAATACCCAGGACCACCATAAAATAAAAGGAAACGTGAAAAGGCTTGAGTCTACAGACAAAATTAGAATTATGCCATCAGTGAACAAGAGCACGTGTAGTTGACAAAGGAATGGTGACAGTGACACGTTCACAGTGTGACACTGTGTTGATTTCTGGGTTCCATCTTAGAACCATGAAAAATAGTCTTACTCCTACAACTTGAATTTTGCCAAATTTACAAATTCCATTTAAACTTCCAGTTTTTTTCACTAGCATGAATGTCTAAGGGAATTCCAAATTACTGTTGCTTTATTAGAACAACTTTTATTATCTCAGTTTACTAGTAGTCCTCCTATGACTTTAAAAGAATGCCCTAAAGCACAATGCAGATCATAACAGCCAATTGCAAAAACTGAGGGCTACAAGACTAGATCTTTTTTTCCTTGCCCCCCCCCCTTTTTTTTTTTTTTTTTTAGATCCTAGTAGTGACAACTTTAGGTAACAGCCTTCACTTTAACTCATGAATTACCAATATAAAAATTTAAAAGATGGACTATGGTAGCAATTTGTGTCAGTCACAATTCAAAGTTACTTAATGTTCTCTGGATTCACAGAACACAGCACATACTTAGAACTCAATAAGGAGTAGTTTATGAGTGGTTGATTTCTGTCTGCTTTCCAAAGTCCCTCTATCCAGTACGATGTATGGAGAGACAAGTTGTATTCAAGAAACTGAGTCAGTTAAGAATCATTTTATAAATCCATGTGATTCTTTGAGGCAGCAATATTAGAAACTTCCATGTTTGTGAATCTAGACATTCATATTTTTTGTCAATTTTACATCTCTTATTCATAGATGCTATAATTCTAATGGTAGTAAACATGGCAGATACCCCTTTAATTCACAAAAGTGAAATTAAGTTATTTCTATTAAAATGAAAACTTTGGAGGAAATTCCTTCCTTATTTTTTAAATGGTTGGAAGCTTACCGTATGATCAGATCTAATATATACTGAGTGTGTCTTTGCCCATGGGTCCAGTGATTAAAGATTACTAGCACAAGAAAATAGAGTCCCAGACATATGAAGCACTATGTGTTTGCTGAGCTCGAGGTTTCAATAAGTTGCCCTATTCCTTCATGCCTATGAGGAGAACTCAAGGACTAGGACATAATATGGACGATCACTTTGAAGAGACCATTGTTTTTGCTTTATCTGGCACACAAAATTATTGGCATACTTTATTTTAATCAGAGAACCACTTCTAGGATCTCAGCGGTTAAAGAGAACATTTGTTACTTTGGTATATAATTCACAGCACAATACTTAGAGTAAAAAATTGGATCACTGGGTGATACAAGTGGCCTTGAAAACATTACACACTCCTGTTTTCCTCATATGTAGTGCAGAGAGGACACTCCTCTGTGACTAAAGAGTTAGAAAATGGAACAAAACATTTAAAATAGCCCACAGAAGCAGAGCATAAAAGTGCCTGTAGGTTAACTATGAGCGCTCTTTGTTTACCTGTGGCATCTCTCCCAGAATTATTTCAAAATTCCCATTCTTTCTGGTAGTGTTAAGGTCAACATTTAGTTCTCAAAATTTCCAGGAAACTAAAGGGTCAGTGTGAGATCCTCGAACTGTGTACTCTCAGCTGTGCGTCATTATTTGAACAAAAGTGATTTTCCTAAAGGATGGGCCTTTACTTTCTTGCTGACTTCACTGAATTTTGCTCTTCATCAAACCGTCTAATTCCTCTTTGATGCTCAGAGGAACTCGAGTTAGCTTAGAGGTTCAAAAATTTCTTTAATATAATCAGTGCACCTAGTTCTTGCGAGCTATCTTGCCAAATGAAGCGGATTCACGCTATCATTAAAGGTATAGAATTGTTTTGTCTCTAGCATGGGTCTTCTGTGGAAGTGAAATGAGAATTACCTTAGTGTTACTGAGAAATTATTTTTTAACATTTAAAAATTAAATTTAAATAAAAAATTGAAGCAGTATAGTTTTCTTTTAAGGTGAATTGTTCGTAAGTTTTAATTCAAATGTAAATATTTGGCATCTAAATTGAGATGCACATAGAGTATGACTTACATTAAATTTCCAAGTTTTAGTGAAAATGGTAAATATTAACAATTGTGCCCATACTTTCATGCTGCGTCATTATTTATTGGAATATTTTGGGTTATTCTTCACTCTTTTATTGTAGCTACTAGAAAATTATACATATGGCATACACTTTGTTTTTATTGGATTACACTGGTGTACAGAGATGGCTGAGGCAGTTATTTGACTGAGGCAAAGTTATTCAGCTCTAAGTAAAAATATCCCACTGAGAATTAGTTGCAGACCTGAGATAAATCAAGTGAGACTTAGAATATGACCTTGGAAAGGGAAGATAGCCAGCAGCAGAAGGGAGGAAAACTTGTCTGCTCTTAAAGATTCTAATAAAGAAACTCCTCCAGAGCGCTAGACCTAGCAGCTAGTACATAAAACTGTCCTTCAGCTAGCGTACATCCAGGAGCTTTATGCAACCAGTTCCAGCTGAGGCTTGGCTAACATCTTGTATATTGGGACAATTTGAAGATATAGTCTTCTTTATTCTGTAGAAGAAGAAAAAGGTAGAAAGACATTAAAACCCAAGAGTTCTTCTCATAGTAGTTCCAGAACTAACAGCGTCAGAGTCACCTGGCAACCTTGTGACAGATACAAGTTCTCCAGCGAAACATCAGACCTACTGAGTCACAAACTCTGGTTGAGCATCCAGAAATCTGATACAATCACAATAAAGTTTGTAAACCAATATACTGATATAGAAAATAGTCATGCTAACTGAGATATAAACTTGATTTAATAGCTAGGCTTGTTCAGTTCAGTCAAAAAGTATTTAGTAGTGTCAGGCCACAGTGATGTAATAAGGCTATAAGAAATTCTTCCAACAAATGTCTGTTTCACCTTCTAACCACTTACATTAAATCGTTAATGTTCAGGAAGAACTTTAGGCAGGGATTTTCCTTTTTTAGCCTTTAGTTATTGATTTCTTAGCAGAGTTTACTGTTTATTATCCCCAAACAAATTCTGTTTTACTGTGATACAAGAAGGTTTAATCCAGTAAATGCTTTTTGTTTTTCATAATGCGCACAGGAGGGTGGCTGAGTGGTGTATGTGAGCTTCAAGGCATCGATGATGCTTCGGCCGTTTGTGATGAGAAATGATCATGCTGCCTTTTGAGAATGTCAGAAATGATTATGTAACATTTTATGGTGCTGAATTATTTTGGATATGACATTCTTGGTTTAAAAAAAAGCCTCCATGTTTCAAGGAATTACGTCAGAACCCTACTGTATTTTTATTCCAGATTTTGCTTGTACAAATTAAAAGATTAGAAACCACAGTTATATCCTGTATAAAATGCTATTTCTGTTGTTAATTCCAACACCCTAAATACTTAAGTTTACATGCGTAATGTAAGGAGAAAAATATTTGCAATAAAAAGGAAAGATTGTTCTTTTTACATTTTAATTCTCATTAGTGCAATTTGTCATATATTATGAATTTATTTTCAGAATGGATTTAGTCTATAAACATTGTTCACTTGTCTTTTAAATGTTATCTCTTTAAATTTAATTTCAAATACATTCTTTTTTAAAATAGGACAAACTTTGTAATTGTATAGATGTAAATGTACTTTTAAAAATACAGCAGAAATTTTACTATAAAATGTCTGATAAAAAAGTCAGTATCTGCATGTAGCATTTGGGGACATTTTCTCTTCCTTAGAAAAAATGAAACACTGGTGACAATGTTCTGTTAGGGTCCTTGCCTGAGCATTCTTTTTTTTTTCATCCATTACTCCCAACACATAAAAACAACAACAACAACAAAAATTGTAAAATGAACAGGACAGAAACACAAAATTACTTTTAATACTCAAAAGGTGCAAAGTCTGTGACGAGATATAAACATTCCAAAAGTATGAAATGCCCAACGATTTGACATTTATTGTTCACGTCAACATGGATAAGTATTACATTTTACAACCTAAAGCAAAAAGTGTCATTAAAGCCATATATTTTCTCCTCATTAGTGTTAAGAAGTAATATTCTTGTTCATGTGTATGACTAATACCTTCTTAAAATTTAGTAATTTCTGCAGTAAATTGATCCAATAATGCACTATTCCATTATGAATGGGTAATAGAGAAATCATATTCTTTGCTGAAACAATAAGATGATGCTTCATAGGGCACTTAATGGAGAATTTGGATTTAGGGCTTGAGGTAACATGGAGTTAAACTGTCTTCAATTCTTTTTTTAAAAATTGGAGGTAATGAGTAAATTAACATTGATAATACTGTGCTCAATACATTTTTGAAATACTAATATTGAGCATGACTTTCAGTAAAATGATGTGGCGAAAAGCCCTGAGCTAGCTATTTACTTTCACTCTTGCGCCTGGTCATGTTTTGAAAGTTGCTTCACATCCCATCAGTCATTATTTCTTCTTTCTGGAAGCCTTAAAGAGTCGTCCCTAAATATTCTGTCAGCCAGATACCCATTGTTTCTTGTGTGGCATATTAATAAAATTTTTGCTTCTCTTATAAAAGGCAAAGTACATATATTTATATTTCACTGTAGTCAAAGGCTCAGAATGATTTCTGCTCACTTAGAGTCGCTGTGTGTGTGTGTGTGTGTGTGTGTGTGGTGTTGTGTGTGAAAACAACAAGTACAGTGCAGTGTTCCTTTTCTTACATTAAATGAGCCCGGGTAAGACAGAAATACCAAAAGAAAATTATACAAAATATGCGATTAATGAAAGCTTGGACTTTCTAAGGCTTTGAAAAAGAATGGGGTATGCAGATTCATTTTACCTAAAATGAGAATATCTTCTTGCATGACAATACCCTGTCCCAGCTTCTCCACTGCTTTGTTATTAGTCTCAAATTCATTGAATTTGGTCCTTAGCATCCTAATAGTCTGAAAATGTTCCAAAAAGAGAAAAAGAGGACTTAGTCACTCACATATTTTTAAATATGCATAGAACTTGAATTCAAGTTCTATGAGTGTAAGACAACTTTTCAGACAATTTGATAAAATACAAGAAGCACTTTAATCATTTAAAGTGACACACAAAACATTTAGACCCAAGTTATAGTCATCAATAAATTTACGTTCACTTCATCTTTAAAATGTTAATCCATTGATTAAAGCCTACTACCTATGTCATTGTCCAAGGCATATGTAATAACTACTTTTGCAAAAATACATAAAATTCAATAGTACTTTTTATCCAAAAATTAAAAAGAAATAAATATAAATATATTTTATAATAAATTTAAAGAATAAATATTGAACACAATAGGTAGACAATTTAGACCCCACTATTGCTATATCTGGACTTTGAATTTCTCACTGAATTTCTTGACAGCTTAAAAAATATAGCAAGTGCCAGTTTTTTGCTTTTATTTTTGTTTCTCCAAAGGAGAAACATCTGTTTCTCAGAGGAAGCAAACCTTCCTTTAGTACTTAAGAAATACAGAGAATATTTCTCACGTGGGTTCTCATGAAGAGGGATTTTAGTAATAGAAATATACTGACCCTACTCTAATTCTAGTAGCCAATCCAGAATACCCAAAGGCAAACCTCATGAGTGGGCACATTTCTGAAAGGGTCCATCCTTGAAAACCAACCACAAAGCATTTAAACAATTAATTCACTGTCATATTTTAGGATTAAAACTGAGAATTTCTAGCAAGAGCATCTTTCCAAGTATTTTATTTTTCTTACCTCTTTCGAATCTTATTTTTTCTTAATTAGAGAGAGTTGAATATTCTCTTTTCCAGTCAAAGTGTGAGACACTGGAATCATTCATTGTTGATTAAGGGCCAGTTATTTTTTTAACATTAAGAAAATCAAACCACAAATATATCAGTGTTAATTTTAAATAACCAACCACACTACAACTATTACTGATTTGCTGAAAGGAGCACATCTAAGATGCAGGATAGGATGTATGAAAGAAAGAGCATCAGAGTTTCCCATGAAAATTCATAATTACCATTTATATATCAATCTCACATTGAGTTGGGACCTCCTTATGGTAGGGGCCAATTTCATTCAGTACATTGCCCACCACACGTTAGACCCAACGTCCTCGATCCTTAATGGTTTGTGGCTTGCTAGGAACAGGGTGCACATTAGGAGGTGGGCAGCTTGGATGGACACGAGAATAGTCATCTGTGTTTGCAGCTACTCACCGACCCTCACATTGCTGACTGAGCTCTACCTCCTGTCACATCCACAGAGACATTAGATTCTTTTGGGAACAATGATCTTCCACCAAAGAACTTCCTGATGGAGACAGCTGCATTAAGTTGATGAGGAAAAAAATGTGTAAAAGTTTTCTGTCACAGATTTTCCTTCTGCATATTCTACGGGGCACTTCTCTATTTCTGAATCTTAAAATGTTATGACTTTAAAACAAAATTTTAGAAAGTAGTGAAATTGGTCTGTCACTTATATTTTTGACTACAGAAACAACAACTTCCTGCGAAATAAATCTGCAAATTTTGTCCAAAATTTCTCTACACAACACACAGAATGCACAGTGAAGGGTGTAATATCTGTGCAATTTTTCTAAAATTCATGAGTGCATTTTAAAATATCATAACAAAACCAATTATAGTACAGGTCAAGGCATGGGCAAGATTGTGCTTGTTTGATTTTTTTTTCCTAAAGTATTGGCTTATACTATATCCCTCAGGAAATCTCTAGAATAGAAATTTTATAAGGAAAATACCAATTTTAAACTGCTTTGAGTTCAGTAATTTTTATTTTCTTTTTAAGAAAAAGTGCTTCTAAGAAGAAAGTTCCAATTAAAGAAAATGAGAAAGCATTATAAATGTACTATAATCCTACAGAGAGCATAAGAATCACAGGTGAATGTCATTTTAACCTGCTTTTCATTTTAAAAAGCAGGTAAATTGACATTTCTTTAAAGAGAGTTTGAACTCATATCAGAGATATTATTATTCAAATCATTACCTATATTTTTCTTAATTTTAACAGTGTGAAAAGAGATCAGAAATAGTCTCTTTCTAAACAGCAAATATAGTAATTCAGAAATGTCATTTCTTGGTATCACTTGATTAATTATGCAAATTGTCCCTATTTTCCTCTAAATTGTCCTGAAATCCCATGGACACATCTTGGCCTATACAGTACCTCTACTTATAAGACTCAGAGCACAGGGAAGGCAAGATGGAGAGCTTGTTCTAGCGCTTATGGTCTTCCAAGGGCACATGGAGGATCCCTCCTTTCACCATCCGGTCAAGTTTGAGGATCTGCATAGACAACGTCATTTCTGTAGCTTTAATATTTGTATCACTGTCCAAAGTTTGCAAACCATGATTTATAGGCCCCTAGTACTCCAGATTCCTAAACTATAGCTATTGAATTAGCTACTTTTCTTTGCTGGCACAAAATACCCAGCATTCAAGAATTAAGAAAGATTTACTTTAGGTGATACTTTCATTGTCATGGTGGAAGCACATGCCAGAGGCTCAGAAGGAGGGAAAGCTGTTCACAGCATGGCAGACAGGAAGGGTAGTGAGCAGAGAGGTGTGTTCTAACACTTCTCCTTCCAGGTCATGCCCTACTTATCTGTTCAAGCCCCAGTATTCTTCCCTATCTGACCATGTCCCATCTCCTAATAGCACGTGAAGCTCATAATACTTGAATACGTTAATTAGTCTTTTGGGGTACATTCTAGATCAGTTATATATATTTCATTATATAATAGTGCAATCTGACATTTTAAAAAAGAATGTTTTTATCTGGCTACTGCGCTAGTGCAACCAATTTATATTCTTTTATTTAGTTCATTACAAGCTTTTTAACATTCATTTGGTCCCTAAAGACATGTGGCTTCTTGGTCCCTGAGCCAACTCTTGTTTTACCCACAGTACTGTCAGATTTCTCTGTTCAAAAACTAAATATTCAGACAATTGCTAAAGAATGGATCAGATCTCCTACCTAATGTGTTTTCCAGAAAGAATGACAATATCATAATCCAGGGAAATTAAATAGATTACTGACTTTATATCATACACTGCTGAGTTGATATATCATAGAGGGAGGTTTCTGAGAATAAACCAATGTTCATGGTAAGAGGCTGTAGACATTGGTGGTGATAAGTCAAACTCTGTCATCTCAAGAAATGAGCAATTTGCACATCATCTCTTATAGGAGCTAGTTATGCGCTTGTCTTTTTGCTCCACGATTCTCCAATTATTGCAATCCTAGGTGGACCTGGACCTTACATGCTAATATATCCTTGTGTACTTATCTCAGACTTTTACCCAAGAAAGGCTTAACATTGAGCCCAGTGACAAAGACCTGCAATACCAGAATCTGGAAGGTTTTGGCAGGAACATCACAAGCCCAAACCAAGACGGAGAAACTTAGCAACTTAGTGATACTCTATAATAAAATTTTAAAAAAAATAAAAAAATGAGTTAGTGATGTAGCTTAGTCCCATGAACATGAGCTTGATGTACAATATCACCATGAAGGAGGAGGAGGTAGAGGAGGAGGAAGAGGGAGAGGAAGAGGAGGAAGAAGAAGAATTATCTATAACTATCTGTGTCATTGAGGTGAAGTTTTGTCAGGTCAGGTGATGTGAAGCTTTCTGAGCCTTTCTCTACTTCTTCAGTGTCACACACAGAGGAATTAAGAATATAAAAATTAGACAATATTAAATAAAAGTAGGTTTTAAAAAGAAGTCACAAGAGATGGCCTCAAAATGACTATAGCTTATTTTATTGGTGCTACAAATATCTTACTGAGTCCCTACAATTTTTACTGCATATTAATTGAGATTATTACATGTTTAGATGTGCACCATGCAGAATATATTGTGCGTGGCTGCTGCCACTGAGAAACCACAAAGAGTGCCTGACCCCTGGAATATTGTGGTGATAAGGGATTCATCATTAGATCATGTATTTTGCGTTATCTGAGACCAGATGGACAATGCAAGACAACAGTGCATTTCTGTCAGCCACATTACAGGAACAGAGAAACCCTAAACTTGGCTCTCAGTGAGGAAGTGCTGGGACCCACTTAGCTTCCCTAAAGCAAAGCATTGAGAATTGAGCATTCATCTTGATACCTGTTATGGTCCCATTAGACACTGACTCCCTCAGGGTGAGGGAAGAGTTCTCCTTGTCAAATAGTAACGGCTTGCAACTGTTCTGTGATAAGTTTTATTAAGAGAAGAGACAGATTCACATTCACTCCTCTCAGGAAATCTTTGAGATTCAGATTGACATATCCATTTTAGGCAGATTAGAAAAATGAGATTTGGAAAAGCGAAATAATATTTCTAATACTGTGTGGCTACTCAACATTAATATGAGATCAACTCCAGATCTCTCTGATTTCCATACTCTCTCTTTTTGATCACTCACGGTGTATGTAAACAACTTTTTTTGAGACAGGATCTAACTTTGCAGTCAGATTGGTCCTGAACTCACTTTGTAGGCCAGGGTGGCCTTGAATTCAAGCAATCTTCTGCTTCAGCTCCTGAGTGCTGGGATTACAGGTGTGCACCACCACACCGGGTTTACTTGGTGCTGGGGAATCAAACTCAGGTCCTTGTGCTTAGTAAGCAAGTGCTTTAACAGCTGTGCAAATTCTCCAGCCCAAACAACGTTTATTTTAAGTTGCACATAGATGTTGTTGATTTGGACAAACTTTTTATACACTCTCCTATTCGTGCACTTCTTGACCCTTCTTTTACTGTGTTCAGGTAAACACTGTTAGCCAACATTCTTACTGTGTGTTGTTTCCTGTTCTCTATTCCTTTGCCTTCCATTTTACAGGATGAAAACACAAAACATCTTCCTTTAATCTGTGCACAGGGCGTGTCCCTACCCCAATTACATTAGACTTGCTTGTAGCAAGGACACGGAATACTTTCTCTGACCATACATAGGGAACAAATCATAGAAAAAAATTCACATTTCCCTTAAATTTTGTTTTGACTCATACATATATACCCCCATCTTCTGGTGAAACTCAAGACAATTAAGAGAACTGGTCCCTGATTTCCAGAGAAGGGTGCAGGATGCATCTCAATATGATCAAAGGAGCTGCCAGTGGCAGAAGATGAATGCAAACAAGAATTTTTTTTCATAGTTCCTTTGACATTCTCTTCATCTGCTAAATTTAGAATTGTCCATTTTCAGAACTAATGGCCAGTGGATACAGAACGTGGTTATTCAATATGTTCATAGCCAATAGGTAAGACCTGGAAGGCCTCAGCTTAGGTGACAAGACAGGCTTCCTTAGAATGCATATCCTTAAGGGAATATTTCTGTAATAGAAGAAATTTGAATGAGACCAGTGCAGTAGAGATTCCTCATCTGTTGCTCTTTTCTCTGTCCTTCTTCTGTTTCTTCTTTCACCAGCGAACTATCCTGAAATATAAAAAGTGAAGCAATTTCATTCTAATTTAGCCAATGATAAAATATATCAGTGGAAATGAATTTCATTACATAATGACTGCATAATGTAACATTAAATCATATAATATGCAAGGAAAAGCTTAATCTACAACCAGTTAATGAGTCCTTTGTATCTATCAAATGAGTTAAATGTCTGAGAATCCAGATTTTTTGATTACTTATTCAATTTAATGTTATTAAAAACTAAAGCATGCTCTTAATTACTGGGCGGCCAGGCAAAATAGTTAAATGTACAATGAATAGATAAAGAAACAAGAAAAAGTGTATAGTGTGATTCCACTGGCTCTCATTCAACTTTACCAAAACTCATGAATCAGAAACTTTAAAATTATGAAAATTGGAAGATATTAAGAATAAAATTAATGAGGTTCTATACATATTAATAAGGTCATTTTTCGGTGTCAAATTCTCCAAAGACTTACTGTATTTTAGAGTTTGAACTTAAGCATTTTCACATATTGATAATAGGAACACTTAAATCCTTTGATAAAAATTGGTTTAGTAAGCCTAGTTAATGGGATAACTTCATGCATTTCAATCAAGTAAAGTATCTCTTTTATCATATAGGGCAATAGACTCGCCTCTCTTATGGAGTAACAGGAATTGTTTTAAGTGTATAATTGTGTTCAAGATGCATGAGAGAGAAAATGTAAAGATTAAAAGTGATTATTAGCTCCGTGTGGAGGATATTCTTGCAGTCAATGTACGTGTGCTACGGTAAATACACAGAAGCCATGTCCAGTGATCTTGGCATCTTTTCACAGCATAGCACTGAGGACAGCTGAGTTGTAAGGAGGAAAAGTGACATCACCTGTACATGCCTACTGCTTATGAACAAGACTAAGCAGAGCCTTCACAGGCACAGGTAACAGACATGTGATACATTTGAGTTACTTGCTGGCACATAGCAACGTGAGCATATGCTTGTTGTGTTGCCCCACCATCCTTCAACTATTCCAGTCCTAGTAGGTAGATGCACCTTAAATACTAATGTACACTTGTAACATTAACCTTAATACTTTACACGTAGAAAGCTGCCTGTATCATTGGGATGAAGTTAAATCAGATCAGAAGGCATACATGATTTCCATTTCTTTGCAGAATTTTCATTTTGTCCAAGTATCATTTTCCTCATTTTGTTTAGTTCTTTTATGATTTCTTTTAGCTTGTTGAGCTTCTTCAGGATGAACACTTTCAATTCTTTCCAGGAGATTTGGAGATCTCCATTTGTCAGATTGGTTCTGGTGCTTCGATTTGTCCTTTAGTAATGTCACGGGTCACTTCTTATTTCTGGTCTTATTTGCCGGTTTTGGTGTGTCAGCATGTTTGAAGAATTGAGCACGCTTCCAGCCTGTCTTCACAGCCTATCTTCAAGCAGCAAATTCCAAAAATAGCTGAGCCTGCTAGGCGTAGTATCTACTGTCCAACTTGTGGCTGGATTTCCTCAGGTAAACTGACCTGGTACTTGGGTTAGTAGGGGAATGGGCCAGGACCCTGGATTTATAGGTCTTTGTCTTTAGTCCCTTTGGAGATAGAACTTGGACCTTGGGTCCCTGTGAGTGGGCCGGGAGCTTGGGTATATAAGTGCCTATGTGATTAAAAATGAATAAATAAATGGGCCCATGGGGTTCTAGAAACTGAGAATGTATTATTTTCCAAGGTACTAACTGTGCCTTTACTCTGACTTAGAATTACTCTGGTTTAGAGTTGATCTGTTTGCCCGAATTTATGGTATGGCTTTGGTTCTGTGTCTGTGGGTGTCAGCTTTACTTTGTGGTTTGTGTCAGTTGTCATGGGACCTGGATCTGCAGGAGTTGACCCTAAAGTCTGATATGGGCACTAACATGGGCCCATGACCCATGATTTGTGGGTACTGGCCAGGATATTTGGGTGATCCTAGAGCTTGGGCAGGGCTGTTGGCATAGTTTTAGGTGCCATAAGGGGCCACCATGGCACCAACAGTCACCACAAGAGGCCTGGTACTAGAGGCTGCTCGACATTTGTTTTGCACTCTCCTTTTCTCACACAAAAAATTATCCCATGGGATGGGGAGAAATTTGACGTAAAGTGGAGTTATCCTTTCTCCACTCTACACCGTGTCATTTCATATTTCTGTACTTCCATGAAGTCCTAAAAATTCAATTCTCATTTGGGTCCCTTACCTTGTAATGAAGGAATTTTAAGGTATGTATGGTTTTTCAAATGTAAGTTTGTGAGGGAAAAGTTTTGGAAACACAGTTTCCACCATCTTGTTGATAATATCCCCTATTTTCTTATCTGTAAATCATGCAGTTTAAAATTTTTATCATCTAATTTATTCTCCCAAGGGTCATGTTTGTTAGACTCAAGTATGCTAATGTTTTAAAATAGCTTCTATTTGGAACATTTAATTGGAAACATGAATCAAAACTAATTTATTTTAAATACACTTAAACATTTTAAATATTCTCAAAGATTTTGTACTACCACTTATGAATCCATCATGTCGGTTTTTAAACCCACATGTTTTGTTTTTCATAGAAGCACTATCTTTAAAAAGCATATTTCTGTGGCTCAATATCCGGTAAGTGACTTACTCGTATTAGAGACTGGGAAAAATGACTTACTTCCGTGCCCTTTTCCTCATTTTTAGAAAATGGGAACAAAAGTGTCTCCATAATGGAGTTAGAATAAGAAAAAGTTGATATATGCCAAGTTCATAGAACAGTGCCCCGCAGGAAGCAAGTGTTTCATGAATCTTGGCTCATATCACTAGTTTCACGGTTTTCAGAACTATTAAAAGGAGTAACTTATGAAATGACCTGCAAATGAATATTCCGATTGGAGAAACGTGAACAAAATGAATCTCTCTCTCTGTCTCCCTTCCTGTACTTCAAATTGATTCCAAGCAGTGCTGAACCTCATGCCCTGCTCCCCTGACTCTGTTTATTTTTTATTTATTTATTTATTTATTTATTTATTTATTTATTTATTTATTTATTAGTTTTGACACACTTTCTGGTCCAGTTTCCTCTGTTGGCCTTGATCTTGTAGTTTTTCAACCTCCCGAGCACATGGAATTACAGGTGTTCATGACAATGCCTTGTTTTATTCTCATGAGGCTCTAAATGGATTCTACACTTCTAGAAATAAGTTTTAAAAATACTAAAGCAATTCAAACATCTAGTAAGTAGGAATAACAACAATAGCAAAAAAAAAAAAAAAAAAAAAATCCACCCTCACTCACAGAAAGCCAGCATGTACTCCAAATAAGACATAGGAATGCAAGTCAGGGGAAGAAACAAAATGAATAAAAAAACATAGAAAGCATGCTTTTCTATTGGAATTTGATCACTTGAATATGGAAAATAAAGCAGACTTAAGCAATTACAAAAAAAAGTCCAGTGAAGAAAGTAGAGGCTTCAATGTAACAGTCATTTATGGTCACAAATCAGTTGTCAGTGAAATAAGAGAGAACAGCTGATGTGAAATACTAAGTGGTGATTATATACAAACATAACAACAAAGGGTTATAATAATAGAACAGAGTGGAAAAGACATGTTGTGTGTTTAAATCTATCAGTCTTGAGAACGGACATTGCTAACCGGTATATTTATCTCAAGCTTAATGTAATTCTTAGCCAAAAATAGATGTTTGTAGATTTATCCTCAGTTTCATGATACACTAATATGCTACTTTAAAAGAGAGATAGGTGTATAGATGATAATATTTCAGGTGCATTTTTAAAAATGAAATTGGGAAATAATACAGACCTCACTCCAGTTGGATCAGCTGCCGCTGAGGCAGCTTGCGAGTTCCACTTAGAAGTCATCAAAGATCATCACTGTCTCCACACACCTTCGGTTCTTTTCCTCTGCCCCCACCTCTCCTTCTACCTCCATTAGCTGGTCATAATTGCTATGGAGATTACAGCATTTATGAAGCATTCTAACTCCCACTAGTATAGATTCAACTGTGTTCTAAATAAAAAGCTTCTGAAATAAAACTGGGTAACATGGGACAATTTTGTCAAAAATTCCTTTCGCCCTTAAGTACTTGCTGAAATTATGCAAAACAATACTGCATTCAAATAATGCTACCTGTGAGAATTTTTTAAGGGAATGTACCCAGGGACTATTTGATATCTTGTCACATTTGATCTTCACGGTGGTCCTGGAGGTAAGACAAATGCTGCTACCTATTGCAGGTGACAGGGGAAGTAAAATACAGTAAGTAAAGCCCAGAGTCATTTGCCTCTAGTTGCCATGTTTCTAAGAAGTGAATCTGGAGTCCTCTTCATTAAGGTATTTCTACTTATTGATAGAATTAGGATGGAAATGTATTTAGAAGTTAATATAAAATCATTTAACAAGAAATTAATTCTTCAAAGCTGATGTGTCCAACTATGTACTTGGTAGTAAGAAAAATGACACATCTGCTGAATGAGGTAAATGGGAACTAAGAACAATATTCGGGTGAATACTGTGTCTCTACCTGACACCGTAGACATTTTCATTTCTGGTACATAAGATAGAAAGCTCTACATTCTTGGTTGGCAGATACTGGCTCTGGAAAAGTGGTCAAATTATTGAATCATTTGAAACTCTTGTTTTCTGTAAAACCAACCCACAAGATCATCAAGAGGTTTAACTAGGCCAATGCAAAAGGAAATCACTAACATGGACTCAAATATCATTGGTGACTTTGTAAAGCAGAACTGAGTAGGGCAAATCATTTTTATCATTTTCTTTACTTTCTTGTTGATTACTACTACTTTTCTACAAATACATTGAATTTCGTAAAACTTAACTACTGGACTATAATAACAATGTCAATTCAGGTTGAATGAGAATGTTGCTTAAATAAAAAATGGGAATTTCACACATGTTTTTTCAAAAAGTATCTCTCTAAGTTTTACCCAGACACACCACTTGTTAACTGTAGTATACTTTGAAAAGAGAAATCCCTGAAGTCAGAAATCGGTGATGAATAAAGCGGACATCCATTTACATTTCAAACTGAGACATGCAGAAATATTCTCTTTCATGTTGATTTCTTATGTCCAAAGCTGAGAAACTAAAGTATTGAAACTTTGTTAAGTTTTAATAACAATATCTCTCTATGGTCACCATCTCACAAGTGTCACCTTTAGAGGATACTCTAGAAAGATTGGCAAAATAAACTCAAAAGAAGGTGTCTAATCAGTTTTGCTTCCTGTTGTCTTTCCTTCAGAGAGTGTTTGCTGAGCCATCAAATTGGCGAATCTATCTCTGCCAACATCTGCTCACATATTCCAAAGTGACGGCATTCAGAAGCAGAAACCGGGATTAAGCGTTATTCTTAAACCTTGTATCAGCCTATGAAACCACATTCTGTCTGCTACAAAGCAGTTTCCTTGAAATCTCAAAACATTGTTGGACTCAGCCAAACACATCCTATAGCGAGCATACATTTATTTTTAAAATTTTTCTAAACCTAGCTAATATTTGTCATTTTATTGCATGTTGAAGCAAATGAATTTCTTCTTGAAAATAAATGTCTTCCTGTAGGTAGAGGCAGGAGAAGGTCATGGGATGAGGAAATTTCTATAGAAATCAGGTCTTATGCAACTGAAGGAAAGGAAAGCCATCTGAGAAGTGAAACACTTCCAGCTCTCAGGGATTGTCCAAAAAAAAAAAAAAAAAAAAAAAAAAAAAAAAAAAAAAAAAAAAAAAAAAAAAAAAAGCTTCAGTAGGAAACTTTTGCTTCTGATAGGTTATCAATCTGTGGCTTCGCAGTGAAGTAATAAATGGTGTCCTTGGTTACTACTGGGTGACTGGATAACAATATTAATTGCTAGGAAGATGCTGAAGGCAGAGCGGAGGAGGGTGGGACATGTTGGAACCTGCCAGATGCCTGTGTGTCTGTCTGTCATGGCACGGGCATGTTGTAAACAGTGTCCAGCCTCACCAAAGACGCATGGCAGACCACCATACAGTGCTCTGTACATGCTACTGATGCCCATTCCTTAGCTGGACTTGGTGAAACTCTTTCATTCTCCTTTAGAAATCTATTCAACTTTATTCCATCCTTTGAGTCATCTAATAGAAACACACTCTGAATCATTGCCTTCTTTTTCTTTTTCTTTTTCTTTAACCAAAAGGTTTACTTTTTTATTCAATATCTGCAGCGTGCATTTGGGTTTTCCCCCAATGTTAAAGTCAAAGTTCTTAGGATGACCTACAAAGCTTTGAAGATCTGTCCCTCTTTGCTGTCTGATCTTCTGTCCCTGGCTTGGATCCCTCCTTGCCTGAGCTCTATTCACACTGCCCCTGGCCAAGTTTTCCTTGGAAATGTTAGGCATCCTCTGCCGTAGTGCCTAGGCACGTGGTGTTCCTCGAATGCTGTTCTCCAAAATAGCCACATGACTCATTCTATCACCTCTTTCATCTTTCTTCAAAAGTCAACTTCTCAGAAAAGTATTTTGAAAATTTTTTATATTTAAAATTGTGCCCTTGAAGTATCCAATTTCCTTCCCTGGATTTTTCTTCAGAATGTTTTTCATTATATTGCTGAATGTTTGTGTGTGCGTGTGTGTGCGTGTGTGTGTGTGTGTGTGTGTGTGTGTGTGTGTGCATGTGTTTTTCATACTCTTTTCTTCTCTTTCACATTAGAATGTAAGACTAGTAAGGAAATTTTTTTTCTACTATGCTTGGTATATGATAGGTGGGCAAAGTTGTATTAATTCCTTAAGTACTTGTGGAGCACATTAGTTGAATTAGAATCACTAGCTGGTTTCCTTTCCCTGTTAAAACCGTGCGTGGATATTTTGTTATCAATGCTACAGTAAGTTTTTTATTCTGATTTTCATTTCTTTGGTCATGTGATCTGAAAAAGAGGAAATGTTTACTCTCTTTGTCTATCTACATTATATTTAACTTAGCAAAGTGATGAAGCAGTCACATTCTCCAAAGTCATGAGAATATGAATAATTTTGAGAGCAAATAAATACAAAGATTTTAATGAAGAAGCATATAGGTTCAATAAACACCTCAGTTGGTAGTATTAATAAATAACCAGAATTCAGCCTCTAGCATTACTGCTTGCTGGTGCCTAATGTTGTAAACTGTCTTACTCTTCTTAGCCTCATTTGTTAAAATAGATGATAAGAATGACAGATGATATGCCAAATATCTGACATAATATCAAATATGGTTTATGAGGAATGTATAAGCTAATACACATAAAGCTTTTCCTTATCAAATAACTCATAAGAAATTTATTTTACATTGTGTTTTCCAGCTCCTTGGGCACATATGTCCCATCTTGGTGTACCAATTTGTTATGTATTGGAAGATTTTTGTTGCTGTTGATGTCATTCCAGATTGTCATTGCAATAGGGTGGATCAGAAAACAGATTTGCATCTTAAGAATGTGAACTCAATTGAAAAGAAAGGAGATGGGGTTTTAACAAGTTGAATGTATGTGAGACAGATTATTTAAAGAGAAGTCAATTAAGTTGCAGAAGACAATGGATGTAGTGACAATTAATTGAATATAATTTTCGTAGAGATGGAAAGATGAAAAAATATGATTGGTTCAAACAAATTGCTGCCACCAGGTGGCATCACCAACGCAAGACCGTTTGGATGCTATGAGAAGTACCTCAGTTGAAGGAGGATAAAAACAAAAAGAATTTTGCACCAGAAATCATAAACAGTGTGTTGTAACAACATGTAGGAGCACGGCCAACTAGGCCTGGTGGTGCAGGTGTAAACCCAGAAGTTGTGGGTTCAAGCCCAGCCTGGGCAACGTACTGAATCTGAAAAACCTTATTCTAAAATAAAAAATAAAAATAGGCTACGTATGTAGGATTTTTTTTTTTTTTTTTTTTTTTTTGTGAAAGCCCTGAGCTTGGTCCTCAATACCACAAAAAGAAAGAAAGAAAAAAGGAAGTTTTCATGGCCAAAAGCACACTGATAACGTCAGTTCTTACATTGATAGTATTTCTCAGAAAAGAAATGTTTTCATGTTTTGTGCATAAGTGGGGTCACTTAAATGCTGTTTTCTTTAATAGCAAAATTCACATTATGGATTTAACATTTTTTTCTCAATAAATATTGTCAGCTGCAAGGAAAAAATATAATACATATTAAAACAGAGTCAATAAGAACAACACACATGAGAGCAAAATGTTTAAGTTTCAGTAAAATTTGGTCTGAATGATCCAGGGGAGGAAGTGGAATCTTTATAAGGGATTTGATTTTTTTTCTCCATTGTACTGTGCAGGTTGAAAGTTGATAATTCAGCAAAAAGCAAACCCACAGAGCCCTGTGGGTAAATTTTCTCCAGTTGACATATGGGTCAGGAGGATCTCAAAATATCATGTTAGAGGGAACATCTGATAGATCATAGATTTGTTTTAACTTTGAATATTTAAAATATTCTAGTTATGCAATAAGGCAAAATGTAAATTTTCCTACTTGCTCCAGATTCACTTCTTTTACATAATTTAATAATTTGAGATAATATTAAATTGTGTGATTAAAATATATCCTAAGATGTCTATTTTGTGTACTCACAAATCTTGTGATGATACTTATCAAGAATAGTTTATGGTTCCTTATTCTAAGCCAATTTCTGTTTATGCATTGAGACGATAAAATGATTTTTAAAAATATGCAAAACTTTCACTTTTCCTGGTGTAGGATGATGGAAAACAGAAAGATTTGACTTACAACCTTGTTGGTGCTCCAAGATGCACTTACTGAGTTATTCTGAAAAGTTAATTATCTCCTCTAATTTTATACTCATTCAAGGAATATTTATAGAGAATCTCTTGTGTACATACTATATAGTTCAAGGCGCTGAGCAAATGAGAGTGAATAAAACAGGAGAAAGTATTGATCTGAGGAATTTACCGTATCAGTCTTCATGAGATACACAATATAATTCCAATCCCATTGCAATAAAAAGTAAATGAAAAATTCTACAGTGAAAGCCATGAAATCAATAGTGAAAAACAAATCTAGCTTCCATTAAGAGAATTCCCTTCTCCTTTATCTTCTCCATTTGATTGACACATACACATATGACATACAATGTTTACATTGAACTTGAATATATTTGTGCACACATATATTGTGTCAAAACCTTTTATATTCAATATACTTTTTCCACAGAGCATTCTTTTATAGAAATGGAATTCTCTACCATTCCCATCCTTGTATTCAAAGTAGAAAAGCAGTTCAATGCATTGAGCAGTTATTTTGAGAAGTGATAGGAATAGCACAGGAAAGGCAGGTGAAAAACGCTCTTGTCTAACAAGCTAAGGATTCTGAGCTCTGCTCTGTAGGTCGCAAGAACTGCTGAAGGATATTAACCCAAGACGTTAAAAAACAGGATCTAGAATTTAGAAGAGCAACTATGCAGCATTTAATCTTGAGGGAAAAAAAAGAGGGAAGAAATCAGACTTTTGCCGGAAAACTTAATTTTGATGAGGAACACTTGCATGCTGAAAAGAGATGTGGCTAAAAAGTAAAACCCTGGGGGAATATCAAGATGATTTCATAATTAAAATATACTAATGTTTACAGAGCATCCTGAATGTACAGATAGTGGTCTAAATGCTGGAGAAATAACTGGGAATGGAGAGCTGCCAGTTGTATTCTAGTCGATGGAGGTAGTGACCTGGGAACAAACAAAGAGAAGGAAAATCAGTTAATGAAAGTGTCACGCAGGGTTGACGTATGTTTTATGAGAAACAGGAGTTTCTGGGCTAGAGAGGATTTTGTGATTGTGGTGGGCTTCTATTTGTCAAGTATCCAGGCCTGAACAAATTAAGAGAAAGCGCAGGGAAGGCGGGATGGCGCTGAGCAGACAGAAATGGAGACTTGGCTGAAGGGGCTGGGAAGGAGCACAGTGAAAAAGAAAAGCAGGCGACATGGAAGAAAGTCAGGCTACGGAGGGGAAAAAAAGACAAACCCAACTTCAAGACCCGCCTGAAGTTCTGGGAGTGCTTCACGTGAGGGATTAGAGCGGAACGGTGCAGAACGAGAGAGGAAGGAGTTCAGAGCGAAAGTCTTCGACGTCATCGAAGCAGAAAAACCCAGGGAAATAGAGTCTATACACAATCGGTTTGTAAATTAATGGCTTCAATATGACAAAAGGAAAAAGGAACTGCCATTTATTGTCACCTATGACCCATTTGTTGCTGTGCTGGCTCCCATTTCATGAAATTGTTCTTTTCAGTTTTACAGTACCAAAAATACTATCATGTTAGTTAGCAGAAGAAATTTAGGATCAGGGATGTTAACCTTATTGATAAAAGTGGATGTGCAAGCCCAGCCCTGTCTAATGACAAGCTCCCAAGGACTGCAGCATGAGTGGTGTCATAGAAGCAATATTGCAGAATGTATTTTGGGGGAATTAGGAAGAAAACAGAAAAAGCAAACAGTTTATTTTTCCAGAATATTTCATCATAAGAAAGAAAGTTACGGAGTAGGGACAATAAGCTCTATGATTTCCTGGACTATTTAGTGTATTTGTAAGTACTATTAAACAAATAGAGATTTCAATGTAAAGGATGATGAGGAACAAATGAAGGTATTTGTTTTCAGGCTGTCCTCCAAAAAGGTCTACAAACTATACCCTGTAGACCAAATCTCGTCCACTTTCTCTTTCCAAGTAAAATCTTATTGGAATACTCATTCACAATGCATTCTTCCTACGGCTGATCTCACACCTCACTGAAATGTTTAGTAGATGCAGCAGAGACTGCATGACATAGAACCTAAAATATTTCATATCTGATCCTTTAAAGAGAAAGTTTTTGTCCCCAAGTTCAATAGGAAAAATAATAATAACTTGTTGGAAGTTGGTTACAAAAGGAAATACATTACGTGAACATATAAAATAGTATCTGTGTAAACAAGATTATCATAGTTGTTTACATACATTAAATTTACATCAAACATGCTACTATTTCAGGAGAGAAGCAACTGGAACCTTGCCAAGGTGACAGCAGACAGGTAGCATAGATGTTATCCTAAGCACTGGTGAAACATCAGAGCTGTGAGAGCTGAATAGTTATCCCAAAGAGCCAGAGTGAAGTTGGACAAAAAACAGGGAAGATGGAAAATGTAACTGGACACAAAGATATACGCAAAGATGGAGAATTCTCTTTTGAAAATGTGTAATGTGTTAAGTGCAGCACCGTGGAAAGAGCCTATAGTTCAGATCCTAGACACCTGGGTGTGAGGTCCAGCTCCTCCACATCTTACACACGCGGCCTTGAGAAATTACTTTCTCCAGCTGTTTCCTTATCTGTAAAATAAGATAATGATGTTTGCTTTCAATCATTTTGGGGAAATCACAATAAGTGCCATATGCTTGGCATTATGTTTTGAGAATGTTGTACATTTCTTACTATTGTCCATAAAATTGCTATATCTCAAATACTATATACAGCAGGTATTGCTTAAATATTTCTTTTGAAGTGCATTTCATAATTCAATTTGTCAAAAGTTAATTGTTAAATTAACTTCATCCTTTTTTATTATTCACTCACTCTTTTAGATGTTTCCTTAATAGAAAGATAATTTGTCATGTTTGTGCCTAAATGGGAAATTTTCTAACTTAGCATCAATTTCCTTGACATTAAAGAATAAATTTAAGTGATGTATTAGTATTATACAAGCATTTGTAGTAATTAGTATAATATAATGGAATTCCAGAATGTGATCAGATAATTCTGAAAATTACTATTTTCAAATCCACATTTACTTTTACTTTCTCTAAGTGCTTTAGCTCTACAATTTGTCTTCCTAGAGCTATCTCAGGGCAGGGCTATGTTGCTGTAATGATTAGCTATCCACTGGCGCTTTCCTCCTGACAATTTTTTCTTGTTTGCTTTTCTAATCCACATTTGCCATTCTATATGATTTTTATATATTGTCTACTGATTATATGTTAAAATTAAATAAAATAAAATAAATGACTGCTCTTTGATGTAGATATCAATGAAGATATCTTGCATATTCATAAATAGGCATAATACACAGTTGAGATAACTTGTTAGACTTATATACACAATACATACAAATATCAACTCATGTATCTGTCTTAAATATCATTTTCGAGGTAGAGACTGTCTCTGTATTCTAGGCTGGTCCTGAATTCACTGTGTAGCTCATATTGGCTTCAAAATCAGGGCAATCCACCTGCCTCGACCTCTTAAGTGGCTGGGATTACAGGCATGAACAATAAGGCCCAGCATTTTTGTTGCTGAGAAATCAAACCTAGGATCTTGCACTAGCAAAGCAAATGCTATAACCACTGAGATATTCCTCCACCCTTTAAATGTCATGTCAAACTTTCAGAAAGTCAAAAGGGATACATTTTCTTCCTTAACTACTCAATCTGGGAAGTATTTAATAATTAGACACAAAGGATACATTCCTGAATCAACTGTGTTACAGCTCGAATCTTGGCTTGATAAGCTGGACTTCAGTGCACATAAATGACCTCTCACTAAATTGAACCTCAAGTCTTCCGCTTGAGTGGAACGAACACCATGCGTGTCAGCTTTAAAAATTTCTCAATGTGGAAAGAGACACGAAGAATATAGATTGCCCAAAGTATCATCAGATCACTCATCAAGATGTTTATTTCCTTCATAATTAAATCTTATGTGAGCAGAAGTGAAGCTGACTAAATGTGCCTCCCAGTTGTTCAGAACCGAAGGATTGAGTGCAGCCCCAATTTATTTGGATATCAAGTTTCTCTGAAAAATCTTGTCTTCAAATCACTTTCAATCACGTCTCCTTTGACACGTCCCACTGTGCTTAAGTTTCACCCCAGATTTTATGAATTCAAACATTTTATCACATCCCCAATATTTTTGTCAGCCTTTAAGCCCCATTCAAATGTGACTTCAGTGTATGATGACCTTGTTTTGGATGCTTATTAAGCATGCTGTACTTGTAATTTGCTGTGTCTAGTACATTTTGACTTCTTGATTTAGGCAACTGGCCAGGTGACAAATTCTTGATTTTAAATTCCTGAGTAGTACATACACACTACTTGATAACTCATTTATCTGACCCATGCCAATATGGTCATCATATAAGTAAAAGATCGTCTTTAAAATATCAATAACCAGCCCTAGAAATAGTATGAACTTTTCTTCAATTCACTATTATTTCAGCTTGTCAACGCAATCACTGTTGAATCCATTCGTAGCAGTAATCTGTGTTATCTCACACAAATGGTAAAAATGTCTTGTGTCTTCCTTCCTGTAGCATTTCCCCATAAATCTACTGAGTCACAATCAGCTTAGTTAGTCTTGATCAAGCATGTGGCATTGTTACTGGCCATCAGGCCATCGATAAGCTACTTCACTTTGCTGAGTTTACTTTCGACTTTGCAGAATCAACGTGATGCAAACCTCACAAGTTGTTAGGAGAATAGAACAATAGGGTTCATATATGTAAACTCTCTGGCACAGTGGTTAGCTCATGTAAAGAGGCTTAGGCTATCAGTGTTCTTAACTTCAATACTTACTTTAACAACATTTTCACCACTACATGAGAGTAGTATACTTACTAAGTGAACCTCAAAATAATCAGAGGGACTCCAGGGGAGCCCTTACAGTAGTAGTTCTGGAGCACACCTCTGGGAGTTTCTTTTCATAATACAGAAATTCGAAGTTAAAAGCTCGAGACTGAGCTGCTTCCTTTCAAAGGCACAGAGTCTTGATCTCTTGCTTCTATTGTTTCTCTTCTTCCTTCCTATATACCACCTGGTAATCCCAGTTCCTATTTCTTCCTTTTTTTCTGTTGTCCACTTTTCCTTTCCTCTCACTCTTCTCTTTCTATCCTCATCTCTTCTTCCTTATTTTCATCCCCACCAGCATTTTAAACTTGTACTTGGCTCAAAATGCCACTTGCAATCAATACTTCCTAATGGCCAGCCCATAAAGAGTAATTGGTCCTGTCCTGAGCTATTCTGATTACACTTCCCATTTAGAAACTGGCTTACCCCGGGTTATTTGTTTAATTCAGTGGACTGACTTCCATCTCTGTAAAGATGAACACATCAGAATTTCTGCATTTTATGTCTATATGAAGCCTTGTAGTCAGAGGTTGTAGATAAAGCAAATAATTATAATTGAGAGATTATTTGTGTTCTCAGGACATTGCCCAGACTCCAGAATGGAGTATATGCTCAACAACAGGTGGCTAAACAAATGAAATAACAAACTCACAATGTATTTCAGCACATGTATGATTTATTCATAGCTTATTAACTTTCTAATTATTGACAGGCAAAATATGCCTAGCATTTATCATGAGGCAAACATTGTTCAATGTTTACTCTGTGTTTTCTGTGGAGTCCTCACAACACTCCTGTGTGAAAATCAGAGACAAATTAAATAATTTGCCCAAGTTTACAGAGCTGGGAGAGAGCAGAGCCAAATTGTGTACTGAGTCATCTAAGCTCACTTTGTATTATGTGTCACACAATATATGTTAAGTCTATATTAATTTATGTCATACCTCTCATATTTTGCCTTATGCAATAATTATTTAAAAATAAAGGAAGGAAAATGTATGTCCAGTGACTTGATAGACAAAACACTTCCCCGCGTAGAGTGCAAATTGATGCTTAAAGACTGTACCCGCATTGTTTCTGGACATTTATTTTTAGTTTTTGTCATTTGCTCACACTTTTAGTTCTAGGTGAGAAGATACAAGTCCCCTAAAACATTATTGCTCCTTAAAAGATGTACTGGGCAGTTTTGAAGAGACACATATTTTTTGTAACTACCAGATACACAGGGGTTTTAATATGGTATTGACTAAATTATAGTCAGTCTATTATCTAGTCTATTATTCAAATAGTGTTTTCATCATTAAACACTGTTAATTAGATGAAACTTGCCCTTGTCATCTCCTAGTATTGAGTCTCAAAATAGTCCATAGCCAGAAAATTTGTCATCCTATCTTGGATATGAAAATGTTTATCAATATTAACATCCACACTTTGAATAAAGGCTTATATTTACAATACTATCCACTTTCACCACTTGTATTCAACATAGTCTCTGAAAGCCTTGCTCTAGCAATCAGGAAAGAAATTTAAATAAAGGGAATAAGCATGGGAAAGATAGAAATCAAACTATCCTGATTTGCAGATGATATGATTATCTACATAGAAGACCCCAAAACTCCATTATGAAACTCTTTGAAATAATAAAGTCAGCCAAATTGCAGACTAAAAATCGATACTAAAAAATCAATAGCATTCCTCTACAGTACCAATGAACTTACAAAGAAACAGCTCAGAAAAACGATTCCATTTTGAATCACCCATCAAAAAATTAAATACAAAGGAGTAAACCTAGGACATGAAGGGCCTGTACAAAAAAAAAAATAATAATAACTACATCATACTGAAGAAAGAAGTTAAAGAAGACATCAGAAAGTGAAAAGACATCCTCTGTTCTGAGATAGTCAGAATTAATAGAGTCAAAAGTACTATACTGCCCAAACTGATATACTGATTTAATGCAATTCCTATCAAAATACTAACAACTTCCTTTGACAGAAATTGAGAAAATAATCTTTATATTCACTACTGTTGGACATGTAAATTGACACAGCCACTATGGAAAGCAATATAGAAGTTTCCCAAAGAATGGAAATAAATACCCCATTCCATTCAATGATACCTCTTCTGAGAATTTTTCCAAAAGAGTTAAGTGCATCATATAACAGAGATACACTTATAAGCCATGTTAATAGCAGCAAAACTAACAATAGCTAAAATGGGGAAGGCACCAAAATACCCAACAACAGACCAATGAATGGATGCAACTTGAGGCCATCATGCTCCATGAGGTGACTCAGACGCAGAAGATTAAATATCGAATGGTTTTTCTAATATGAGAAACCCAGATCACAGTCATTTCATAGGACTAAATAGGGGCAATTGTCGCGTCTCCCTCGACCTGCAAGAAAGACGCAACAGCCGCGGTTCTTCTCCAAGCTTTATTCAGGCCTCTTCTTACCCTTGTGCTCGAGCACCTTCTTTTCTCTCTCCTTCTTCCTCTCCTCTCCTCCTCCCACTAAGCTGCAAGCAATTTTATAAGCCCCACAAGCCTATCATATCTCACTATGTGGCGCTTTTAGATAGGAGACTGCACATGAGGAGATCAGTGGCCAGTCCGCGATTTCCACATATGGAATTGTTTATCACATTTTATTAGGAGGTGTGGCTGCCACGCAGGCGCCATCTTTTGGGTGTGGCATCTAATCCTGCCCCTTGGCCCATTGCCCGGCGCCATCTTAGGGCTTGGCTCCCCACAGGCAATAATGGGAATTAGTGGCGTTGGGGAGTGTATGAGTGGGTCAAAAAGAGAGAAGTAAAGAATTATTAATTTTGATGCAACATGTATTTGAACAAAATACTGAAGATCTATGCAAACATTATGTATTGCAGATATACCCATCAATAAAATGGGGGAAAGGATCATGTGATATTTACAGTATCAGTTCTTATTTATACACCTTTGTTAGATCTCTCAAAGGTGTTAGTATTCTTGATTTTATAGTTTTTCGAAAGGATGTTTAAAAAATTGGACATTTGTCCCCTCATTCAATAAGAAAGTGGGAAAAGTGGAAGACAGGTGATTGCTCCGATTCTTGTGTCTCAGCTTCATTTAGTAGCTTATATTTAAAGGAAATTAGGATAAAACTGTTGGACTCTAAAATATTATTTTAAATAACCCAAACATGTGATATCCAGTATCAATGTTTAGAAATTTTATAACCAAGTATTTTAAACATTCCCACTGCTCCCTAGATCCCTTTAATTTTTGGACCAATCCAATTTGTTTTCATTCAGATCTTACTATCTACAAAAAGACAAAATGAGTGATTTGCTATGGGAATTCTCAATAGAATTGAGTTGCTGTGAGGTGAGTCTTAGGATGTACGACTGCGAAGATGTAGAGTTGCAAAAGAATTCTACACAGTTGTATTGATTTTATCAAATATTTGAAATTTAAAAGTATATACTATGGCAAATAGTAAATACATTTTTAAGTACAAGAGCATCACTTTCATATTGTACTTTTCCAAAATCCCAGAGGGCTAGAAACATGGTAGTTCACCTACATTCAATATTAATTTGCTTATAAGGGCAGCTGTTCCTTGTACTTTGCTTATTTGCAACCTGAGTTAGTGCATTTACAAACTTTGAATACTTCTCCTATATAAGATGTTTTTAATATTTTGCCTCAATATTTAACCCCTTCTGTTTCTAGCTTGTTAAGCACATATACAAATACACATAAACATATACGTATATATATACACGCATATATATATGCTATGTATAATTTATATACATACTAAAACACTGTGTAGAAACTACTATCGACAGTGTGTCTACTCATTAAGCCCTATTATTCTCTGCCTTTTACTAGGAAAGAGCTTCCATTGGCAAGGTTACAGGAGGCTCAAATAAGCTGGTTTCAAAAGCAATATATGGTGCAACAGGACTGTTAGTTAATTCAGGGACGCTTATTAGTTTGTGCATATTCATTAAACTTGTTTTTATTCAGTAATTCAACTTTGTAAATTATTGCAGCCAGATAAAAGCTCTAATTAGAGGAATTAGTTAAAAATTGGAAAGGTATCCAGGGATTTGTGATCATTTACAAGGAAGATTTCTCTCCTGTTAAGAGATAATACCTGCTAAGGAGCTTGCAATACAGTTTGTATATGAGGAAAAAAATAGGGTTTAAGGCCTTAAAGAAAAAAGAAAGTGGAGTTCTCAAAGTCAGTACAATGTACATCTTGCAGATCACATCATTCCTGTTTCTTTCCCTGTTGGAATTCATCATCATCTTTTGAAAGATCTTACTCTTACTCACCAGCAGTCAAAAGCCACAATGAACCCAGTGTAATGTCAAACCAGTGAAATAGAATAATTTGACTATGAAATATTTTTCCATGGTCAGACTTGTGCTTCTTTCTCTCTCAGATATGTCCATAACATCCCTGCTACCAGAAACCAAAAGGAAGCAGCTGTTCTGAATATGTACAAACAAAAGAAGCTGTTTCTATAGCAACCATAGAACCCTGTGGAAAAGCTCTCCCTTTAACACTAGCCAACCTCTCCTCTGCTCACCCCTCCCTTCTTTTCTCTTATGCATCAGCACAGACAGCCCTTGGACAAAAAAATAGTGCTGGGTGAATTCAGGCATAGCCTGGGGTCACAAGGTGAACACTGAAGTCCTCTTTCATAATCTTACAAGAGTTAGAAGACTACTCATTGGCCAGAGCTGATGGGAAGGCCACAGAGCCATGACACTTGGCGAGCACCTGCGACCTCATGCCCGCACTCTGCCTTACCTTGCCCTACCTGACACTGCTGGGACTTCTCCTTCATGACTCGATGAAGTAATAAGGTCTCCTTCCCCTCTGCATTTCCTTTAGTTTTCTTTTCCCGACCATAGAGAGGAAATGTGGTACAGCTGAGTGGCATCTGTGGACTTCGCTGATTCTGGAATTGCAGTTAAATTGGATGAAAGATGGGATGGACAAATCCCTGATGCAAACCGTCCAGTGCTGTACTGATGTGGCAAATCACGAAGGCAGTATATCTAAGTAAAACTAGCTTCAGAAAATCTATGCCAAATAATTAAATTTTCGTCATTTTATTTCTATTTTAAAGTACTTACAAAGTTTAATTTTGCTTGATCTATAAATAATATCTTTCATTTATTTTCATATCCTTTTGGTAGTCAGTCTTCAATTTACTAATTGCATATGCTCCCAAATTAGCTTTGAAATCATTAATTCAGGGACCTGAATTTACTCTTAAGTCAATAATTTAAATGTTGAAATATATTTTGATTTGGATATTACACACTATCCTATTATACAAAATATGTCGCTTTGGTATCCATATGTATTTATTCTGCATATCATTATGGTTTTTTGCAATAAAAGGCTGCAAAATATCATTTTATCCTTAAATTTATTGTCTGATTGTGTACCAACCTTAAGACCCAACAATACCTTGAAATAGACCCTCTAACTGAGGCTAAGACTTACAAAATTTGTTTATATTAAATTTAAAATTTTAAATGGAAAAGTAATACTAGAAACTAATTCTATAAATTATTAAACATGTTTAAAAGAGTTTGTAAATGTAACTATGAAGTATTTTTATGAGAATATGCATTAATATTAATTAGATAAAATAAAACTCAGGGATAAAAGCCTATTTATTTATGAATTTTTAGTATATAACAAAAGTAGCTTTCCAAATCTATGAGGAAAATGGATTAAAAAATAAAATGTATGGGCCACATTTTTGCAGCCATTTGTGGAGAAAAATAAAAACAAGAGTTTAAATGTTTAAATGCTACCAAATTAGACAGTTAAATGTGTAAGTTTCAAAAATGTATTATTGTAAATAATAAATAATATTGAGTAATTACCCCCAAGATACTCCTCTTTACTTCAGTCACAGTGATCTTTGCATCTTCACTGCCTTCTCAAGCGTTCTGGAAGTTCTCTAAGTGTCAATGTAAGATGTAATAAAAGATACAGTGATCGCAGCTGTCATGAGCCATCCAACAGAACAACATGCTTACAGAAACCTAACACTATGTCCTCATTCATATTATTCAGTAAATCTGGGGCCATTCAACTTACAGCTCTTTTCCAATGTCAGCATAATCATGGGGGATCAGCTCGTAAGGCCAATTCAAGATCTGGGGTAACCATGACCATGAAACTAAAGATACTCAAAGAAGAGAAATGGCAGAACAGCATCAGAGAGTTGAACAAATGATGGAATATGTATGCTCTAACCAAAGGAAAATGGAAGTACTTTGGGAGATTAACAACATGACCCTTTTGTTGTGACTTTTCTTAAATTTATACATTCATTGTATGTTTGAGCATAATATATATATATACACACACACACACACACACACACACACACACACACACACACACATATATATATATATATATATATATATATATATATATATATATATATATATATATAAAACTTTACTTCCCTAAATAGTTGGGTTCAGTCTAAATGATGAAATTATAATTGAAATAAAACCACAAAAGATATTCAGAAGGCTGAAAATAATAATGATTACATGCTAGGATAAAAAGTATATATGTGCTCACATATGAAGTTGATGTAGTTTGTTAGGCCCAAGTACTCCTATTCATTGTTGAGGAGAATATAAATTAGTGGAATTTTTGTGCACAGCGATTTTTGAATAGGTTATGAAATTTTGAAACTACATATGCTTTAAATAAGTAATTTTATTTATTTCTCAAAATGTATCTTACAGGTACAATTAAGCACAACAGAAATGACAAGAATACCTAGTATTCATTACAGCAAAATAAACATGATTTATGCATATAACCATATGTTTTTATGCATATTACTTTGAAATATGCTTTTTCTGTGGCCATTAAGGGATAGATGGGGGCATGAAAGTTTTTATATAATCTTATAAATGAGCAGAGAATAATTCAACCTTTTTTTTAACTTTGAGAGTGAAGTGTATAAACATGTCTAGAAACAAGAACATGAGTATCTGTGTAAAATTTTCTTAGAATATCTCTCACAAAGAGACTAACTAGAAACAAACAAAAAAAGTCAATGGAGATGTAGCTTACTATCCGCAAAACTAGTTCATTTATCTGTCTAACTAGGGAGAAAAAGACTTCTTTCTATAAATTGAATATCGTTTGAAAAAGTTAAAATGTATGTAAAGTGGGCAGCTTTCTAAGCAGTGTTCTTCAAAGCTTGGGTAGAAATATAAATCAAAAAGCAGATATTTTCAACAAAAAAAAAATCAGATAGGAATTGAACTTAGAAACAGGTCTCCGTGACTGCTCAAGGATCTTAGGTAGTTCTGGAACTTGGACTCATGAAAGACAATTCAGCACCAAAGACAGTCTAGACAGAGTCTAAAGGGCTATGTAAAGGGAATGCCTTTCCATGTGTTAGGCTAGACTTTCTCTTTACTCAGATCTTGGGCAAAATCATTCATCTTCTCATGTAGTGGAATTTTTTGTTTTGTTGACTTTTACATCACTTGGTTCCACCGACATTTGCAAAGTGTGAAATAACGTTGGTCTGAGCTGAAAGTAAACTGGAGATTTCAAGCTCTCTGACTTTGTTTATTTACCTCTCTGCGTTTCTCTTCCTCCATTCCTTTCCCCTTCTTCCTTTCTCTCCCTCTTTCTGTATCTGCCTCTCTTATTTCTCTTTCTATGTCTCTGTTTTCTGTCTCTGTGCACACACACACCCCCCACACACTTAAAAATAAGAAAGAAAAGAACAAAAATTAAGTTTACTAAAAAAGTGAAAGGAGTGACACTATTAAAAAGCACATTTTAAATTAAAAAATGAAAAATTCTGTCATTGAGACTTAGAAAATTTATTCTCATAGTTTCTCATATGACAAAGAAGATACCACATAGTAGAAGTCCAATAGAACTAAGACTTTTCAACTCAGAACTGAACAATCACGGCAAATGTAGAGAAAAATTCAGTGTACACATCCATCCTTCTCAAAACATTTTCTGCTTTGAAACACAATCACCTAAGAAATATGATGGGTGTTTAATATTTAGATAGATTATTAGAAGCACATAGATGTGCTTTTGGACTTGTTTTCACATGAGAAATTAAACAATCACCTGTTAATAGACTTACGACAATAATGTCTGTATTTACTATTGTTTTTCTTCACTGTGAATGTAGGTTTGCTCGGATTTTCTGCTTGTTCTTTTATCTTACATTCTTTACAGGAAAATTATTCCTGAATTTGATATTAATAGCAGCCCATTCTTCAATTTAATGCCTTCTTCCTTTCTCTCTACTCCTTCCGTACCATTCTCCTACTTACATGAAATAAAGTCAGCATAAATATTCATGTCAGCATTGTGACATTTTAATACTTTTAGAATTTCCTTTTATAGCTCTATTTGATGTTTATATGGTTATATATGTCTAACAATTTAAAAATGCAACAGCTTTAAAAATACGTTAGCTAACTAAAACATGTCAGCCAAGCCCTCTCTGCCTATTTAAAATAAATTTGTTGTGCCCAGCATAAACATGACGTATGATGCTTTATAACATTCTGAAATGCCATGAACTTGAAAAAAGATTAATTTCAAATAAAATTATTATTTTCAATTGAAACCACATCTGTTTGGATGTATTCATGCCTAACACTGTTTAAAAAATATTCCGTTTTAAAAAATACTTCATAAGTTGAATTTTTAGATATCTGTGTCTAAGTCTACATTGCTTTTTCATCAGTTTTGATCTATTTCAATTAAGTTAATGTCACCTACACAATTATGTATGCCTTCACACAATTTCGCTAGAAAAATAAAACTTATTTTGACCATTTTTAAAAGAGCATTTTTATTATTTTCCATTTCCAGTAATTCTAAATGAGAAATTTCAGATTCATTTGTTGGTTTATGTTAGAATTTATTAGCTTGTCAATATTTTGATAATTGAGGAGATAAACATTCTGTTGAATTTTAAAATATTATAAGCAAGTCAATGTAGAGAAGGATTATGACCTTGGAAATGATTTTTATTTTAGTCATATAAAATATTGCTACCTATAGTTATGGTACTACGCTATTGGTAAATACTTTCCCACAGAAAATATAAGCAAGGGGAATCTAAATATTTGTGGGAAAATAAAGACTTATGAGTAAGCTCCAAGAGTTTCCATCATCAGTAAAAGTTTTATCTTTCAAGCAGGAAAATTAACCTCACAAACACACATTTCACACACACACACACACACACACACACATACACACACACACACACACGGACACACTGGCACCTTTACTAAATTTCTTTATCTCCTACATTATTTGTTATATAGTTTACACAAAGGTAAAACAACTAAAATTTCATTTCCAATGACTATTGCAGTGTTTGACAGATGGTAGGCCCTGGATAAACATGAGCCCCTTGAGCCAACTGGTAAGTCCAACTAGTACAAAAGGCTCCTGCCCCAGCGCTTCCTTTCTGGGCGAGCTGTCCTTCAGCTGCTCTGCTGACTCGGGCCAGACGCCGTCCCTCTGAACCTGTGCAGTGGGCTATGCAGTACACCACAGCTACCCTATTTCCCACCACATTTTCAACTTACTGGAGTCTTTTAAAAATCAGCATGGTAATAGGCTTTAGAAAGACATGCACTGTGTAAACTGCAGTAATTTATACTTTTAGATAAGGAAAATCAGCTCTATCTAGATGGTATTTTGAATGATCAGATAATATGTAGTTGGTGTTAAGGGTAAGAAGCGAAGTAGCAGAGTAGTGTATTTGACACAGAACCAACTGTTTGGTTTTAAAATACAATCAAGCTCTTCTTCTATGAGGAATCTGAAATAAATAAATAAAATAAATAAGAGATGACAGGAAACTGAGCTGGAACGCAGACGTCCAGAGGTGGGAAGATGGTCAGGGGAGCAGAGAGAATGGGTGTGCAGGCGACACAACGACGCTCTGCGTGGGTGCCAATTGCTACAATAACGTATGACATCCATCATTTTGTATTACTAGTACATACCACTGATTTTAAAAGCTGATCAATTGAGTAATTTTAAAATGATGTAAAAGCAAAAGTTCTTCTAATGTTCAACAAGCACTCAGAGTGGTGATCAGTGAACCATGTCCCTGTTTTAAAGGACCACACTATTTCTTATGAGAGTCAACTTGTGAAATTCAGACAAAATTATATTGGTTTGAAAAAAGTGAATCATTCAGATTCCTTCTTGGAACATGGTTCCTGAGCAATATGCGGAAAGATGGATAAAAAATGGAAAGCAAAAGAATCACGGTAACATCTCTTACCCATCTATGTATAATAAAATGTTTCTAAAGTATCACAGTGGTCTGCTGTTTCAGTGGTTGAACACTCATCTTCCCCCCCCCCCCCAGGCAATTAAATTTTTTCTGAAATAATAGTTTCTAAAATAAATAGAATATATTGTTTACTTATTCTGAATAAAACACAGGGTAAAAAACACCTCCCGTGTTTGGCATATCTTTATATTCTCTACATTTGTTCATATTACTCATACAGTTTTATGCCCCATAATATTTTTTTTTAAAAATGGAAAGAAGAGGGGTTAATATAATTATATTTTATAAACAGTTAACATGAGACAGTGATATGGCTAAAATCGAATTTTCATGGTTCCAGGAAACTTCATTCAGACTCACCTCTAAGGGAGCTCAAAATTTAAGATCACAAACACCTGGGACATTTAGGTTAAGTATCAACTGAGTGTTGGATGTAGTACTGCTAGCATTGAGTGGAAGCTCCCAGTTTGTACAGAGAAATGATCTTTCTTAATTGTTTATTCATCTACTGGATTTAAAAATCACTCTCTTTGTCCTTACTCCTTCAAAAGAGACAACCCTGCTTTCTACACCTTTTCTGTTCACCTCAGTCTCTAGGCCTCTTTTCCTCCCAGAAGATCTTCAATGGTGTAATTTATTTGTTGCACTAATGTTCAAGTAAGAACCCATCATGTATATGCTATTCATGTATACTGAGCAAAAAAAAAAAAGTATGTGTGCATGCATGCACACACACACACACACACACACACACACACACACACACGTACATCATAGACAAAAGAAAAATAATTCTATCTGTGGAAAACTCGGTGACTAACATCAGGAAAATAGTACAAGAAAAGAAAGAGGGGCTGAAGGAATGGCTCAGTGGTTAAAGCACCTGCCTAGCAAGTACTACGTCAAGCACGAAGGACCTGAGTTTGATTCCCCAGTAACATATAAGCCAGGCATGGGAGCGTAAACCTGTAATGCCAGCAGTCAGAAGGCTGAGGCAGGAGGATTACTGTGAGTCCAAGGCCAGCTTGGGCTCCATAATGAGTTCAGGACCAGTATGGGCTACAGAGGTAGAAGTGTGAGACCCTGTCTCAAAAAAATAAAATAAATCAAACCCTACAGAAATTGGTAGTGGAGGGTAGCCACAGGAAGAGGCCTTGCTGTCTGTCTCTGGGTGGTGGAGAGAACAGTGCATTTTGGCCTGTCACTGAGCACTACGTGTCTCACCTTTACTTCCTTTCCTTGCAAGGTCATCCATTCAAGTCACATGAGTCTAAAAGGAAAATAATGTTGAGATTTATTGAATAACCAGAAGTTGCTGTTAAAACTAAAGGATTATTACAGTGCTCAGACTAGAAAGGCAGAACTGTGGTCATAACTAAGAGACAACTGGATCCACAGGCCCAAGCGCCACCTGGCTAACCCCTCACCTTTGAAATGCCTGCATATTCTCCTTTAGGATTTCGACAGCAATGAGAAAGAAGGTAATGGTTATAATTTTCCACATGATATTCAGGTGGCCTGATCGGCAAGCACTTTAACCACTGAGCGATCTCCCTTGTCCCCTGATTTGAGACAACAGGTCTCTAATGATTTCATATTACAAATTGGGCAATGACTGAAATTTATCGTTTCTAACCTGTGACTGATTAGAATAGTCGAAACACATGTAATGCGGTCAGTAGAATATCTGAACTTGACAAGTGATAACCATTGCTGTTATGAAAACAGATATCTTGTCTCTGGGAAGCACCCTTCTGTGCGGCTGCCAGGCTCTCAGCCTCTCTCCTCTCTTAGTTCTAGCTGGAAAACCTTTGAAAAAGCCTCCAGCGAGCCAATCATGCACTCACACTATAAAGTTACAGGGATATTGAAACCACCAGGTCCAAATCAGAAGGGAGGAACTTTCCCAAGAAGGAGAAAAAAAGGGTGCTGAGCTGTCTGGTCAATCCAAGCCCATCGCCCACCACAGACACGCTACCACTCTCTGAGGCCCGCAACAGAAATCTCTGCACTGCAGCTCTCTTTTTCTCCCATATGTGTGTGTGTGTGTGTGTGTGTGTGTGTGTGTGTGTGTGTGTGTGTGTGTGTGTGTGTGTGATACGTAATGACATAATGCTTACATTGGACTTTAGTATTTTCTGCCCATATATATCACATCAACATTCCAATCTCTTCCTCTCACCATTTTTGGCCCTCCCACACTCTCTCCATACCTCTGAACTCCCGCTGTCACACCCATTTGGTTCTATAGAATGCCTGGATTCTGAGTTTCCCATGTCAGAGGAACCATGCCATATTTCACACGTTAAATCCGCTCTTTAGCTCAGCTTCCCAGCCCTAGAATCAGCTGCAGTGGCCATATACTGACGCCTCATCTCTGGGTCCAGCAGAGCCCTTTACTAAGACGATTGACCAAATGTTCTTTTTTTTGTATCTTATTATATCTTTTTTTGAGATTTTTTAACATGGCCTTAACCACAAGTCCACATAAGAAAAGAGCTTTACTGATGGAATTCACAAGGTGAGAAAATGTGAAAAAAAGGAAAAAAGAGAGAAGATAAATTTCAAATTCCTTAGCTGCATACTGAAAAGGAAATGTGAAAAACCAAAGCACCAAAGAACATTGAGGAAAAGAAATATCTAAAGAGAAAGTGTAACAAAAAATAGACATTAATCGGTTGAGTGGTTTGCCATTGAAGCAGTGCCAGCTTTCTCATAAAAACTGTGGGACTTCCTTCCATAATTATTGCTTTTATTATTATAATGGCAGGTGACACATAGTAATTATATTTAACATGGGATAATGGTGTAAAATTTAATCTGTGAAAAAAATTGATATGTATAATGTGTATAGATACTTAGCTGGGGTTGGAGTGACACAAAGCCATGTTTTTTATTTGAGATATTTTTAGTTTTAAAAACAGTAAGAGGAATTAAATAAGTGGTTTGGGGTCTTTTCCCTTAACCTGTTATTGAGCGGTAAGGATAAAGATCATGTAACCTTAGTCCATTGGCAAAGAATTTAGTCAGCAATTAGTTCAAACTGTCTCGAATGGGCTCCTAATCAAGTCTCCAATGCAAGAACTGATGTAAATGCAGGTGCAAATGTAGGTGAAGAAAATGTAGACATAGACACATGCTTTTTTTTCTTTTTTGAGATAGAGTCTTGCTCTGTAGCCCAGTCTGTTTCTGAACTCACTATGGAGCCCAGGCTGGCCTTGGACTCAAGGCAATCCTCCTGTCTCAGCCTCCTCAGTGCTGGGATTACATATGTATGCCATCACATCTGTCTTATGAGGGGCTGGGGAATCAAACTCGGGTCCTCAGCACTTGACATAAAGCTTGCTAGGTAAGCGCATTAACACCTGAGCCGCTCCTCCAGCCCTTGTAGAAAACTTTTTGAAGGAAGTTCTTCAATTCAAAAAAATTCATAAACTTAGAAATCAAATCCAATTGGCTACAATTGTATATAGATTATAGTTTTATTGCATATACAGATAGCACATTGCTTATAAGTGGAAGTATAAACTTCTGCCCTGATCTTTCAAAGAAAGTTTTTTAGTATATATGCCTAGAGATGTTTCAATATATTGTTCAAAAGATTGTATTTATGTATTTGATGAAATATATATATATATAGAGAGAGAGAGAGACAGGGTCAAGCTCTGTGGTCCAGGCTGGTCCTTAATTCACTTCAGAGCCCAGGCTGCCCTTGGACTCACGGCAATCCTCCTGTCTCAGCCTCCCGAATGCTGGGATTACAGGCGTGCGAGACCACGCCCAGCTTATGTGGTACTGGGGAATCGAACTCAGGTACTTAACGCTTGGCTCAGCGCTTGCTCAAGTGCTTTAACTGTTGAGCCTTTCCTCCAGCTTGATGAAGTATATATTTAGAGGAAATTTATTTGATGTAGGAGCTGGAGTTGAATAAAATATTGAAGCTAAGCTTATTTGTGCGTATGCCGAACACTAAGTATTTCTAGTGTAGTTAGGTTTTAGAGACAAGCGACTCGCCACTTCTGGTCACATTAAGAATACTAGTAGTAGATGGCTTGGGAGATGCCATTAAGAGGAGAAATGGAGCTGGAATCACTAAGGTCACTTTTCCCCAAACTGCTTTGAAACGTACCTAAGTGATTATCCTTCTTAAACTTCTAAGTCTCAGAATTTAAAGGGACACAGAACAGCTACATCAACTCTAGAAATCTTCAGAAGAAATAAATCTTATCTAGTGATTGAAAAAGGAACATTATTCAGTTGAATAACAATTCTTATATGGTGAATTCTTTCAAAAATAAGGAGTTCAGATTGATAAAAACATAAATTAATTAAAATATAAAATAATTTAAAATGTCCTAATTGTGTTAATTTCCTCTTTACCAGTAAACATCAGAATCAAGTAATTTGCACAAGTTTTTTTTTTAATTGTTCAGTGGCTCTTACACTGGATAATGTTTGCAGCTCTTTTGATTCTCACTGAAGTGTGTTATGCTTCAAAATTATAGTCAGTAAATTAAAAATAAATAAATATCTATATAGTAATCATAAGCTACACTTATTTTTTTCCTTTTCTTCCTTCTTTCCTTCCCTCCTTCTTTCCTTCCTTCCTTTTTAATTTTTTTAATACAATTGAATCCAGCAAACAATTTCTTTCCAATCAATCTCATGATAAACCCAGGAATAATTACTTTAACGTATGTTTATTTATTTATTTTTTGAGTTGCCAATGTTCATAGGAGTTATATCATCAAATAGCTTAAGAAACTGATCTGAGACACCCTGAGAGTCACACACAGTGGTCACCTCTACAAGTGTTCCTTGACTTGTTTTAGGTTTGTCTTACAAATTGATCTTTCAGGTACATTTTGCCAGTGCCAGGCCCAGCTTGTTGCCCGGGGTCTGATGTAATCCCTCAGGAGATGTGCTAATCTAGGACCTGGGTGTGAGAAAAGCTTGGAGGACTCCACCCCTAACAGACAGGACCAGCCAGTTTAATTTTCTGGCTGGGGCCATATACCCTCAATCTGAGAAACTCAAGATCTCTCTTCTACTCTCTATATAGGAGAAGAACACTTTCATTGTGGATCTAAAATTTCAGAAATGATTTGCTACTACAAGAAGTGTAGAGGTTTTGACCCTATCCCTAGCTTCCTTATCAGGTAAAGAAGTACTTCTCCTTTCTTGAGGACACAAACATTTCTTATTTGAATCTTTAACAGGGAGATTTTATTGAATTGGCTTACTGCTTTATTTTTGAATATTCTTTGTTATCCTTTCCAGAAGTAATGATCCATTTTTACCTCATAATCTCTTTGTCCCAAAATGAGTTCATAATGGCATCTTGAAATCCTCTCTTGGGCATAGCAAGCCAAGAGAAGACTAGGCATTGCCAAAGCTGAGTACTTTTGCCACTAATTTGCTTTCATTTTATATCCGAATGCCTGCAAGTGGTCTTACTTGTTAATTATACTTCATAAACCTACAGAAGGATTCAATCAGAAAGGCTAAATTTAATGTCTTACCAAATTTACTCGGGTATAGATATTTAAAACAACACAACAATGGCTACACATATGTTATATATGAGTAATAAAATTTTAAAGCTTAGAAACTTCTTTAAGTTTTTCTATTTCCTGTATAATAAATAAAATTGCCTGTATGACTACGCAATATGCACTCCACTAATCTGCTTGCTTGTCCTGTATCCTACCTAACCTTAATGTCATCAAGGACCTCTGAGAACTGTTGTCTTTCCAAAGAACATTTTGTGTTTTTCTTTTACTTCAAGCTCTTTGTTTTGTGCCTCCTTAGAACAAACTCATTAAACTTCCATTTGTTTGTTCAGTAAATACTCACTCAGTTATAAATGTGTTTCAGGTAAAATGGGTCCCATTAAAAAAAATAGAAGAGATAAGGCATTTTTAAAAATCCTCACCAAATCTGTCTGTAAAATCTCTTTTTACTTGCTGTATCATTGATTCTGCCTAAGAATAACAAGCTTGCTGACAATAACAACTGTCTCACTAGTACAGCATAGGAACTTCTCAGGAACTGAAGGGTCGAATGTATAAAAGTAGGGCCGTCAATGGCTACGTGTCTGAAAAGCGTTATATTTCTGGAGAAATGGGTAAGTTGGCTGTAATTGTCCCACGTCATAAGATGGTCAGCTTCTGCTAACTTGTGCTAGGTATGTATGTCCTAGTTGCTGCCATATGAGAAATTCAGCGTCTTGAACCTTGTGCTCCCAGGACATAAGAGAAATAATTCTTTCATGCCTTTCTCTGTAGCGTATTTGTGAGCCCAAATAAATAACTCATCTCTACACTATAGATTCATGTAAAAATTTTGGAACCTGAGATACCGTTGTAGCCAAAAGTTTTTGGAAATGCACTTTTGTTTTGTTTGTGGGGGTTGGGAGTGGAAGTGGCTAACTCACAACCATTTCGTGGAGATTTTATTTTACTTTGCGTCTCTCCCAAGATATAAATTCTAGCACTAATGTTACTATTTCATCAGTAGTCTGATTAAAACTGCATTTTTGAAAAGAGAAAAAATCATTAAATAAACTAATTGAGGAACCTGAAGGGTAGTTATTAAAATCAGCTGTCTTTTCAATACATTTTGCGAGGTTTGTCTACGAGCCTTTCTTCCAAATGATTCTATTTCAATCATGCCTAACATTTAAATCTCTAAACACTGATATTCCCATTTTAATTTTAGCTAGCACCAGAAGGAAATGGTAAAACAGCAGATGATTACCTCAGTAATTTATTCCACTTTTTCTAACAGCTTTACGGATTCAAATAAAAAAATAATTATCTAAAAATGAAAAATGTACAACTAAAATTAAACATAGAAAATATTCTTAAACTAAGAGGGGTTTTTTTTTTCCTCTGTAAACTCCCAAATGGTGGAAAGCAAATTTCACAGTGAAATGTAAACAGGACCTAATTTTACCATTGCTTATGTTGTGATGACTAACTTGAGCTTTAAAAAGACAAGATTGATTCAACGTCTATTAATTTAAAAATGATGATGTTTTTAGCAAAAGGATTAGCTGCTATTTTTCAATTTGCATTCTCAAAGAACAAATCCCACTTTAGAAACACCCCATGTATAAGTTAAATGGTGAAGGCAAGACATCTAATTATTTAAATTCACTTTAACAGTTTCAATGGAAACTACAGAGATGAAAATATTCTCAATTAAAAAAGAAATGAGATTGAATTAAAAGAAGTATGATTTCAAAAACAAGAATTTATAGAGAATACAATGTATTCCTGGACTTATTCTAATTTCTGGGGATAGTAACAATTGGGCAAACCCATTATTCTCATGAAAATCGTATTCAAATCTATGACTTAGGTAGAGCATTTGTAAAAAATATTAAACCTCTCTTGTTCTCTTTGTAAGAGTGTCCTTTGTTCATAATATTGAAATACTGATTTATACTGAAGAAAAATATATTAAAATGTATCTGTTTCTTGAAGTCCACCAAAAAAAAAACATTTTACTATTTCTTTTCAGTTAATTTATAACTAACTTATGATGAGTAACATGAAACTTGAGATAGATTTTTAAATTTTAATCTGAATGATTATAAGAGAAAAATGCTTATTAAAAGAAAATGTAAAATGGTGCATTGCAACAAGAAACTTGCTTTTCTTTATTTCTTTTAACTTAGTATTTTGGTGAAGTTAAGATCTATATTAACCCAATTCAAAGAAGTAAGGTTCTAGTTGTAATACACACTCATCTAGATTTCTTCCACTTTTTTATTTAGGAACAAATACAGACTTTTGGCTTCTTTTCTCAAAATACAAATTGTCAAAAGCTCATGGTTATTGTCTCATGCCTCAACATATGGGTATTATACATGTTCTCCTAAGTCACTGGTAAGATAATGATGTCTTTCTGTTAGTGCTTTGGATTAAAATTTCTGTTTTAACTTATCATTTGTTTTCATGCTAAGAATTATCGAATGTGGCCATCTTTAAATTAAAATCTGCACTCCCATAGTTTCACACAAGTGTTCTGACTGAACAGACTGAACACACCTGAGATGACCCACCTAAAAAAACAATTCTCATTTTATATTCTTGTATAACTTAAGACTGTCGCCTCTTGGTCCAGTCCAACAATATGTTTTCTTCTCCTCTTACTGTTTTTACGTTTTTTCTTCTTAAATTCATTGCTGAGTGGTATGACACTCATTTTACTGCTTGGTAGTATGCACTTTGGAGAATAAAAGGTGATTTCAATGAATGTTTTGGTGGAAATGATCGGTAGCATTAGCATCAATGGATACGTTATCATATTATCAATTATTTGGATAATGTTTTATTTTTTTCAAAATACTTTTATGTTCATCATGTATGTAGGTGATCCTCAAAATTATAAGCAAGGAATGTTACTTAATGTAGTGTTCACAGTTGAAATTCCCTTTGTCTAACTCATGTACACTATTTCTGTGCAATTAGATCTCTTACAACCTCAACATGTACCAACTGTGAGAGTCTGTTAAGCTTTTAGAGAGAAAAAAGAAAGTAAAAATAGAAAGTAAACAAGAAGGAGAAATAAATCTTGAACCCAAGGTCACTTACGTAGAAAATCCGACTAGCAAAAGGGGAGCAGCTTGTTTCGAACTAATTTAGAATACATTACATGGAATAGTGTCATCAGCAGCAGTTCCTCCAGGACACCAACTGAGAGATTAAAGAATCAGAGATTTGGGCTTCAAAAGCATAATACCAGAATCTAAATTACCGAAATAAGAAAGAAATTATTAAGGGAGTGTTAGGCATCCTGCAACTTGACCTGGAATTGCATTCATCTTAACACCATTGCTGGGCAGCACAGCAGCACATCTAGTGTTTTAAGTCTCTTTTCCTCTGGTCAGATACTCTGCTCGAGACTTGGATACTACAAAGGACACATGTGAATGGCCTAGTTTAAATTTCCTAATCTGTATCTGCTTTTGTGAATTTCCAAAGTATATTTCAAATATAAAAATAACTAGCAGAAAACTGTTGAAAAAAGCATACTTTATGTGAGCATATTTTTTTTTACATCTAACCAGGCCAAGTTAAGGAAACAACCATATAGTATTAAAAGTACTTGGCATGACATAAGAGAATGAATATTTCAATATAAAAGGACTAGCCATCATCACAAGGAACAAAGTAGAAAGTAAGAAACAAGCATCAGGAATAAATTATGAGCATATATATCTTAGTTACTTTCTCATTGCTGGAACACAATTTTCAACACCAACAACTTAAGGAAATAAAGGCTTAATTTCAATCAGTTTCAGGATGTGCCAGTTCATTCGTGAGTAGCTGGCAGTGGTGGACCAGCTTGGCACAGGCCTAGCCGGGAAGCAACTCTTTATAACGAGGAAGACGGCATGTTCAGAGAGTGGAAAGGCAAAGCTGGCATATACTCTTCCAGGGTATGCCCGGGTGAGCCCTTCCTGCTGAGTCAAGTCCATGATCCTCCCCTTCTGACCAAGCTCCATCTCTTAACAGAACTAGAAATCAGTGGACCAACACCCACATCTGAATCACTTTTCAAACATTAGGCTTTTTTGAGGACCTTACAGAGCCAAGCCATGTGATATGTAATATTTCACGTTGTCTTTACCAGTTAAACATGTTCATGGAATTAAAAAATTCTTTATAAATTAAACTAGAATGGTCTGTTACTAGCTAGTTGTTATTAATCTTCCACTCTTCCATGTGCTTCTTTGGATTTCTCATGAAATCTTTAAAGCCCAAGTTAAAAATTTGATTCGAGTTAAAAAAATAAAATTCATTAAAATACTTTGATGCTTTTCAAAGCATGACATTGTATTTATGCGTATAAATTCATACTGCTCATGGTCACTAAATAAGAACTGGGTGATGATTTCAAAGAACTGGTACATAGCAATCCTTTGGGATAGCTGTGTATTACAGTTGACATGAAGCTATTTTGACTTCCTGTTGGTAACAAAGTGGCCAAAATTCTTAAAAGCAAGGAGATGGAAATTTTCTCTTCCAAGTTAATAGACTCTCTGAACCATGGGAAGTGGAAATTCCTGACTTAGGTAAGAAATTTAATACATTTAGATATCTGGTGGGCCTGAATTTCACACCAAGGCATTCCTGTTATGAGATAATATTTTGCTTGGAAAAGACAGTAAGTAAAGAATGATAAATTTGGTAATTAATTGATTGTTATTTTTCTGATGCTTGTTATTTTAGTTTTAAAACTTGACCTGAAAGTTGAATGCAGGAGAAAAAAGTGTTAAGAGAATTTAGAGAGAAAAAAAATCAGCCTGCTAAAATTTTTATATAAAGCATGTATTTATTATAATATGAAAAAAGAAATGCAGATATTCAGGAAGATTTGGTCAGATTTAGCATTCTTCCTCATAAATATTAAGAAGCATTACTTTTTTCCCTCTTGTTCCCATGTGTGAGAATTTGAACAAAAATAATTCCAAGGTGACACATTCTTCCCTGCACCCAAAAATCTGAGTCAAACAAAATGTAACTGCTGATGAAAATTACATAAATCATTCTCACAATGTTAAATATATCTATTAACCTGACCTTTAACTTTTGTAAATGGCTTACTGTACTTCTCCTACCACTAAATTAGCTGTAGTATAAATGTACCATGTAAAATCTTTCATTAAATGTAACTTTACTTAGAAAATATTTCATAAATTATATTAATTTTCTTCTATATAGACTGTGGATCATATTAGTTCCCTGAATTCTGTAACTCTTTTCAATATTCTAACATGAAGTTTACCTAGACCTAATAATATGTTGTTTTTTAAAGCTATTCAAATTTTTGTTTATTTTTCTTATAATATATAAGCCATCAATGCTAAAAATTATCTGGATTTATTTTTTCCTCACATGACATTTCTTTTCCCTGGCGAGACTAAAAGTTAAGCCCCTATATTGTGTGTGCACTCTGTCCCCACCCCCCCCCCCCCCCCCCCCCCCCCCCCCCCCCCCCCCCCCCCCCCCCCCCCCGTCACGTTCTGGAGGTGACAGGTGACACCCTTGTTGACTCTCCGGCTTTCCTGAGACTGGTCTTCTGTCATTCATGGTCATAGTTCTTTATGTTGATGAGTGGAAACCAAAGTTGCCATTCTTTTCCATTAAGCTGATTAACCTCCCTCGGATCACGAGTCGCAAGTGTAAGAATTGTACTTGACACATGAGAAGCTCCACTTTGAAGGTCATTCTAGGTCATCTTCAGTTAGATACAATTACGTTTACTTATTCTATCAATTTGCTTATTCTTAATCACACTTTTTTCTCATTTTATTGATACATTAAGTTTACATTGATCTTGAGCATTTTTTTGTACATACATGTCATGGCAAAGTTACAAGACCTTCTCCTCTCTGCTTCCCCCCACCCCACCCTGTTTCCATTATTTTCCACATTAAGTTGAGATAATTGTGATCTGGGTTTCTCACATCAGAGAAACTATTAGATATTTTACCTTCTGCTTCTGACTCACTTCACTGAGCACGATGGTCTCAACTTGTCTCTGCCTACAAAAGCCTCCAACCTATCGGTCTTTATAGATGCATTGTATTCCATTGTGTATAAATGCCACAATTTGTGTATCCATTGGTTTGTTGACGGGTATTTTGGTGTCTTCCACATTTTAGCTGTTATTAGTTGTACTGCAATGAGCATGGGTGTACATGTAACTCTGTTATGTGTTGTTTCTAACTCGTTTGGGAAAATTCCCAGAAGAAGTATCACTGGATCAAAGGGAATATTTATTTCCAGTCTTTTGAGAAACTTCCATATTGCTTTCCACATTTTTTATTTTGTTCACTTTCATGCCTTTATGGTGTCCTCAACTTCCAGTAGAGGCGTTCCTTTGCCTCCCTTCAGTGCTTGTTGCCATTTAGTCACTTCTCATCTGTGCATCCCTTTAACACACGTTGAGACTTCTCTCTATTCTGCTGATTATTTCCTGTAATGCATTGCCATCATGTCATTCCTACGCAAATGTAATTCCAGTGTTTTGGAGACTGGCTAACTTGAGACTAATTCCTTCAAATCTTGACCCCATATAAGTTTCTTAACGAAGTTTGTTATTTAAAATTGCTATGTGCTACCCTCCCTTGACACTCTATACTCCCAAATTTCTTAGTCTGCTGAATGTTTCACACAGGATTCCTAAAGCATATAAGTTTAACTTACATAGCATTTTTATACCGTTTGTTGCCTGCCTATCTCGCTATAATGTAAAGACTTTTCTTAGAAAAAATTTCATTTGTTAATGTACAACTCCTTTGCTTGTGTTGGTACCTCTATACTCCCTAGCAGTGATTTGAACTCTTATAGAAGAGAAGAACCATTTGTAAACTAAGATCTCAGGTGTCATTTTACTTTTCTGGAAATAGACAATTTTGGAGGAAACCCTATATCTCTGAGAAAGAAAGACTACACCTGCTTGGTCAGCTGGGTGAAGTGCTTCAATGAGGCAGCTGTGCGGAGATGCCAGCAGTCCATGAAGTGGGTCCTGTGCTCCTTCTGTGTTCAGAGTGCTGGCCTCTGTATCCGGCATAGCACAAACTGTGGGCAAGACCGTTCGTTAGTCAGAATAGATACTGAAACCTGAGGTATGTGATAAATCTAGCACGAGATATTAAAACCCACTACATCTCATCTTAGCAGGAGAATCTTTTTTTTTTCAGATAAAACAAAGTGAAACATGAAATTTTCAACCTGGATATCACTCAAGAGCATGTGAAATTGTAAAACTACAATAGTGACACTGAGGACACGTTTCACAGGAGCCATTTAAAACCCCATGGTGGGAGGATTCTATGATGTGTTTGGCACAGGGCTTGTTCCAGGGATTTCCCTGGTAGCTATGAAATAATGAGGCTTCCAGGGCATTTGCATCTCCTTTGTGCAAGTCTACATAGACCACATTTAGTGTCTTTTAAAGATGTCTTAGAGTGATATTTTTCAAAATGTATCTCCACTGATTGTCACTTCAAGATTCACTATTTGACCTTGAGCCAAGCACTCCTATTACACTTCTTATGAATTGTAGAGGAATTGTCAATTAAGGTAAGAAGAAAATATCAGGATTTCTTCATAGTGAAGGTAGACAGGTGATGGAAATTACTCTTTCCTTTCTGTAGTTATTTTTTCTAGGCCACAATAGGAAGTACTCTAATCCTTAAGAATCACCTGCAGAGGCTAGAGGAATGGTAGAGGAGTTAAAGTGCTCACCTTGCAAGAGCAAGGCCCTGAGTTCAATTCCTCAGCACCACAAAAAGATGGTGCAAGGTGGTGTATGCCTGTAATCCTAGTACATGGGAAGTTTTAAGGCAGGCAGATTGTCCTGAGTCCATGTGTTCAAGGCCAGCCCGGGTTACATAATGAATTCGAGACCAGCCTGAAATACAGAGCAAGACCTTGTCTGAGGAAAAGTAAAATCACCTGGATAATGTTATAACTTATTTCTTTTTTCAAAAAAGAAATTATACCACTTTGAATGTATTTGAGTATCAACAATACCAAAACCTCAAACAACGGGTTGTTTCTGATAGTGTTCTCTCATCCTATACTAAGTACATCATTTACTGAAAAGCCTTTCAGTTTAGTCTTACTGGTGGAGTAACTCAAAGAAGCAAGATCGTCCACGCCAGGGATTAGAATGTCTCAAACACAATACTGAGCACGGTTCTGCCTATGTATTTCCGGTGGATCCACGGAATCTTGACCGTTGAACCCACACTCAACTAGAAGGTACCAACATCACTTTTAAAAACACATCAACAAGAAATGACAAATGCGAACCACTTTATTCCTATGAAAAAATAGACTATACGTTATTTGGAATAATGGAAAACTCTAGAGAATCGTTCCCAAATGAGATTTTGACTTCTATCCTTCTTGTCCTTAATAGATCAAAACTCTTGATGATTTATTTTATTATTTGTAACCCTCAATTCAGTTCAAATATCACTAACACATATAAAGTAAGAATACATTGTATTCATTTATATTTATTCAATTGTTCAAATTAAATAGGATTTTGGGCTGTCATGTTTTCATGACTTTGTTCTTATATCATCCGACTAAATTTTCATTTGGGGAATATTCAACCTGCTACAACTTAGAGCTAAATTTTAAAACTGAAATTGCATTAAGACTATTTTCTAGACAGTTTTTTGTATCTTTATTGATCAAAATGATTAAGAATGTTCTTACTACTTTTTTCCTTCTCTTTATGTGTGCTCTATTCCCACTTTCACATGTTTCACATGTTTCACATAAGACACTATTTAATTATCCAGGGCTAATAACAGAGTCATTTCAAATAGAACGCTAATCTAAGAAAGAAAAAGAAAACATACTCTTGCCTTGTTTTCCTAACCCTTCTTTTATTCCACCTAGATTATCTTACGAGGTTTTTGTGGACAAGTCAAGTTTTAATATTTCAATACATTATTTAATATCCGGTACTAAGGATTCATGCTATCCTCAAAACGTGGCAAAGATTAAGATGAAAAAAAGAGTATTTACTAACACTTTGCTACATTCTGGTTGTGTATCTTTCTTTTTTAAAAAATAAATGCTTTATTAAGGCGGTGCCTGACAGGTAGAAAAATTGAGCCTCCAGTCCAACAACAAGGGTTTGCAAATGGCCCTTGGCTTTCATAGCTAAAATAATAATAATAATAATCAGCTGAACAGGACAGAAGAAAGAAAGATCAACTTAATAAAACAATGACAGAACCCAGTGGGTGGGAGGACCACTTAAGGTGATAGCACAGGAGTTTTGAAATTCATTTCCTGTTTTTTGTTTTCCTTTCTTTTTAAAATTTTTCCCCCGTTTTATTGATATGTACAAGTTCCGAATTTAAGGTTTACAATGGAGTTGAGCATTTTGTGCACATACATTTCTTGTCAAAGTGACAAGGGCTTTCCCGCTCTCCTTTTGTCCCTCCCCCTACCCTCCCTTCCCTACTCTACCCCTCCCTGCCCCCCTCTTTCGCTTTGTCTTTCCTTTAAATATCTATGAGGTAGTTGTGTATCTTTTTTGATGTTTTACCTAATTTTTAATTTTTATAAGTGATCTAGATTCATCTCAAACTTTGTTACGTTTCAAAACCTTAGTAATCTCACAAAATTGGAGTGTTCATCCACTCTGGGCTGAATTTCAAGTTTGATTTAATATTTCAGGCAGAAGCATGTAAAGCTTGGCAATGTGAGAGGAGTTTTGAGTTTGCGTTTTCTGGTTCATTTAAGCTTGGATCTCAAAGAAAACCTCAAGGGAGGAGAGCTCATAGGAAAGGAAGCTGAATTTACTATAAATATTTTAAAGTCAAAAATACTTTCTGACCTCTAAATCAAATTCTTTTTTATACATTAACACAACATATCCAAGTCAATCATCTTTTTATAGGCTAAGAAGATGAATTACTATTTAAAGACCATAAATGACTCTATAGCCTTATTAGGAGCAACTATGCTGAAATGCAAAGTCAGTGGATTTTATCATTATTAAGCCTATTTTTCAGCAATGTTATGTTTCATATTTATATAGTAGTCCCAGCATCAAAATTTACAAACCACAAAATCATAAGAAGGAATGGTGAAAGAAAAATAATCGTCATGTACTTGATTTTGAAGATATTTAGGTTTAGGATTTAGAACAATTCTCCCTTATTTAAATTTATGCTACTGTAATTTCTGAGCTTCATTTATAGAAATTCTTCATATGTAGAAATGATAGTACTTATAAGATTACTTTAGTCCAAATTTCAGGGTGTTATCTGAGCCAGAAGGTGGTAGTTTTGGCTTACTAGAAATGCACCACGGTACACTTAGGTGCTCTTTATTATTATTTTTTTAAAACCAATGCATTAACTGGGAAACAGCTGAAAGCTTTTCTTTTCTGGATTCATTTTAAAGTTCTTAATTAGAGTCAATGAAATACCTCAGAATTAGAAAATGATGAATTGTCATGTAATTTCAAATTCTTGTGTGGAAAAATTTTAAAAATACTGATACTTGGTAGGGTTTTTCTTTTCAAACTAAAGGAAAATTCGAATTAGGACGTAACCTGCATCATTTCTGCAAATCTCACCTAATGCCTGTAGTCATTCATTACATCGCAAGTAATGGATTCTGTAGTAAGAGTATCTTTAGGTAGCGATGTTTATTTTGTCAAGCTGCGGCTGTGAAAGACAGGTCAAGTGCAATGGACTTAGAAGAGGAAAGTGAGTCTCTTTGAAATAAGTGAAGCTTAAAACAGAATTGAACTTGAACTGACAAATTACTATGTCAAATGTCTTCATATGTCACTATTGTTGACAAATCCTTCTATGTTGTCTCCTACGTCAGATCTGTTCTAGAGTCTCCACTACTCGTATTCGCACTAAGTAAAGGAGTCACACCGGGATATTCTCAAGTCTCGGGGCCTTCATATCTTCCCAGGACAAAACATTTGCATATTTTAGCAACCTGAGTGTCAAAAGGATGAGGTATAAAAGCCAATGAGCAGGGGCTCCACCTACTCTTGCAGTCTTAGGTTACTTGTTTGTGGGAACCAACAAAGAGGTTAAGCAGGGTTTGATTATTAGCTGCACTGACACACCCGTCTCATTTCTGGAATCACAGGTTAGAGTAGTGGTAATTAAAAGTTCTGTAAATTAGAATAAAACTGTATGTGTAGAATTTAAATTGTCAAGACAGAACTAGTGAGAATGTGGTGATTAGAGCCAGGAAGAACTGGGAATACCTGCCTGGTGGGAAGCTTGTTTGCCTGGGGGGAACTTAATTACAGTGAATACCAGGGAAAAATAACAAAACCACAAGGGAAAAAAGGCTGCTGCTGAATCTTAAGAGCTTTCATTGGCATCAATTATATGTCTTAGGCAAACTATTAGAATGAGCATTTTTAAGACTAATGATAAAAAAGGGTATTTTTTTCTTGACAATTATTACTCTGGGGCTATTTATAATGCATTAAAGCATTTACTGAGGAAGACTTCTATGGCTATTTAAATCCTTTGTGACTAGGGACAGGAGTAGACAGGCATGCTGGTCAGGTTGGCATGCCCTGACAAATAGATGTGTTTATGAAAGTGAATTCTTTCTTAATTCTTTATTAATTGATCCCTAAAGATTGTTTTGTTACCGATATTTTTTATACATTGGAAAATGAATATTGTGAACTTCAAAGTAAAAATAAGGATCTTCCTCTTGTATTTGTAAAATATATTGTGATAAATAAATTTTCTCCCAATTTGAATAAATGTGAAGATAAATAAATAGTTCTTAAAAGATGGATCTCCTTTTTACCTCTAGTACAAAACACTAAAATAGCATAAAACATGCCATTGTTATTTAAATGCATTTATTGATCATGTGTTGTGATTAGTATTATGTGATGAAATTTCTTACAAATTAATGGTCCAAGAACTGTCTTTTCATTGCTGCAATATTTTAGTTCTAAGGTATACTTTTTTGTATACCTTAGGATCTTGCTCTGTACTCCAGGCTGGTCCTGAAGTCATCATGTAGCTAAGTAGCCCATGGTGGCCTCAAGGTTAGTCCCATTCTTGTGCTTTGACCTCCACAGTGCTGGTATTTCAGGCATGCATTATTATGTTTGGCTAATTTTTTATGTCATTCTGGGGATCAGACCCAGAGCCTTGCACAAGTTAAGCAAATACTTGAATCATTGCGCTATGCCCCCAGCCCATCACCCCCAAGAAATTCTTTACAATGAATCTTTATTTATTTATTTATTTATTTACTTATTCATGTCATCGTTGTCAGTTTGATCTAGATTACTGCAATCCTGGCTTCGGTAAAGTCCTTTAATTACAGGGCTGCTACATCAAAAACTGTTCCTTTCTCTATTTTTTTATTATCACAAAAAATGAACCTCCCATTAAACTTTCAGCAAATCTGGGTTCCAGTTCTAGTTGTTCCTTTTTTTTTTTCCACTGAGCCAGGGTCTCCCTAAATAGCCACGCTGACTTAACATTGACTTTCTCCCCTCTCTGTGTCTCCCAGGGTGCTAGATTACAGAAACACACCACCATGCCTGGCTGAAGTTACATTTTTGCTAATAATGTCATGTCTTTTCTGTCAATTCTCCTTTATAAATATTCCATTTTATCTAATGTTTTTGATTTTAAAAATAGCCTCTGGTGTGTCTTTCTTATTTAATCTTCTCTGTGTTCATCACTTCTACTTCTTCTCTTTTTCTTTCTCCCTTTCTTCATAATGCCAGCAGTTAGATATCGTTCCAATACTCGTATTAATTAACAATTTATGAAGTGCACAAGGTTCATGATTCAAATTGCTGCAAACATTGTATGAAAAAGCTTGCCTTTGCAGTCCTTTGACAAGCAGTACCACTGTAACCAGGTACAGATAGACACAGATGGTCACCATAATGTGGGGAGAAGCTGCAGAAGTCACGGGGGAGGAAGATGGCCAAGCGGGCAGCCAGTACAACAGCAAGATGCCTCATCTGGTAGGAGAATCACCGTGGAGAGGCATTTTCAGTACAGAGGGCTTCACAGATCTTCAGAATGTGCCTCACATTGTTGAAGAAAGAGAGGAGACTATATTCTTCTTCGTCTAAAATCTGAAAGTGCTACTTCTGAGATGTTTCTTAGCTTCAAATGTTTTCTGATAATAAGCTTCTATCGCCTGAGGCAATTGGAACATGCCCCTAATTCCTGTTGCAAATATTAACACATGCCACAAATGAGAGTTGTGTCTTTGCTAAGCGTCAGGTGCAGGAAGGTCCCGTTTCTCTGTACTTTGCTTCTGCTGTAGCAAGTCAATTTGAGAGTGTGAGGTAAGGAATGATCTCTGTAAATGAAAACATCTGTCTTGTTTTATTCATATGTGCAGCTGAATTGCAGATCATATACTTAAAATTTTACTCCATTACATTTGAAGAAATGTGTGCACACTTTCTAGTTTTCGAGAGGAAAAAAATGAAGAAAAGATAAAGCATTCTGTTTCATCAAGGAATGAAATATGAAGAATAAAACATGCAAAATAAAGCAAGAATGGCATAATCCAAATATACCTGTATCAAAAATAGGTTCAAGTTTGCTCCTTTACAAACAAACAAATAAACAAAAATACATTCTCTGATATAATTATCTACAATCAAGTAAGAAATATAGGGAAATGCAGGGAGGAAAGTTTTTAGCAACACTTATCAAGTACTGAGTCAAAGAGGAAAAAATATATATGAGTTAAAAGATTAAACAATTCCTTCTGCAATTTATATCCCATCTGTTGCTCTGGACCATTTTAAATTCCATGGATATGAAATGCCTGTACTTCTTTTTGAGCTAGGTTCTTTCATTTCTTGAAATAGTAACCCTGGTAGAATCAACAATACGAAGTCTGAGATGTAACTTTTAGGCTCAGAATTTTCAATGGCCTAATTTGCACTTAAATTCATTTCCTCCTCATGAGATCCACATGCCAGTATTTGGCTGTAACTTTGTCTTTACCTCTCCTCACCACCAATATACACACAAGCACTCTGGCTCCTGGTTGGGGTCCTGACTAACAGGGGTAGACTACCGGGTAATAATGACTTGGTTTTACCATCTGCCATTAAATCATCATTGCTTTTGCGTATCACCCGCTGCTATGGCACCACCTTAGCTGCTAACTTGCTGTAACTTGTCTGACACTTTTGCCATAATGGATCTTAGGGACAATAGTCTATGAGCAACTTGGCTTCTCATGTCTTGATCAGTTTCTGCAGTCTGGTTAATTTTCTTTCTGTGTAATGTTTTAATGAACAAGCAATTGTCAGACTCAATCAATACCTAACTATTCCCACTTTTGCACTGCCTCCCAAATATTGATATCTCATAGTTTGTATACTCATACTGTGTATGAATCATATTGATCATATATTTCAACATATCTATTGACCTCATATTATTTTTAGAAGAATCAGTAGAAGAATAGTTTGGGATCTGAAATCTGATCTGTCTTTGGAGCCTGACCAAAATATGTGGAAACGTTTTATGGAGAATATTCAAATAATCAGTCCTTACGCAGAGCTCTGTCCAGGCCAAAAACCCTCCGAATGGGCCCCAGAAAAACTTAGGCAAATCTTAGAAGGACAGCTCACCTCAGGTCTGAGCCTCATGGATGAAATGGAGTGGCGTATTTCAGGGGCCTACACAAATTATGACGGTACTCTTGATGTAATCAGTTACTCTTCGAACTAGTAGATGATAGAAAATAATCAGAAACAAAAACAAAAAACATGGTCTCTAAGTGACAAGGCAAAACAAAGTTGTGAGTGGCTGACAACAAAGACCTGCCAGACAACGTTAAGGTGTATCAGGAAGACAGGGATGAGGTATTTAAAGATTCATGGTGGCAGTACTCAGAAATTACCACTAATGTTAAAACAGTAGCTCTTGGGAAGTGGTCCTTGGCCTTATCAGGAAATTGAAGCATGGCTCATAGCGCTCAAGTCGGCAAGTAGATGAGTACAATAAGAATAAAAAGAGAGCTAATAGTAGTGCAAGTCTACAAAAGAGGTTTGATAAAAGAATTTGAAAATAGGCATCACAACAGAAATTAATTAGTAGGATCTGGGACATATCAGAACAAAGGCTATCTGAGGTTCCCAAAGGAGACGGCCACTGGTATTCCAGAAAGGCCTGTAGAAAAGCAGGAAGCTCCTAGTAAGTTTAGAAGAAAAAAAAAAAAAAAAAAGCAAGCTCTTCACCAGACTAGGATTCATATCCAGAAGCAAAAGTAAAGTGGACACTGTCACCGTGGGAATGTAATAGAAGTGGCCGACAGACCGTGAATCCGCATCAGATTCACATGGATGCCATGAAGGCTATACCACTTGTGTTTTGACATTGCAGAGTAGGTCTGTGTAACGTTTGGTAGGTAACTTGTTTTTCAAGTGGGGGGCGGGGGGGGAGGTCTCAAGAAGGGAATGATATTAAAATTCATTAATTACTGTCTTATGTTTATTGTTTATCTGTAGCCTGAGCAGAAACAGTGGTTTGGCTATTTGAATTTACAGTTAGAATTTTTTCAAAGAAATTTAGCATACAAATATTTTATCTTTTACTAATCATGAAGTAGACCTTTTCCTTCAACTATTTTTTTAAATATGTTATTTTTGTTTTGTAGGTTCAACTTAATAAGAATTAAAAAAGTCAAAATTAACAACCAAACAGATTTTTTAAAAAATACAGGGCAAATTGCTCTGAGATTTGTCCCTATTTCTCCAAAGGGCTCATTGGTGTCAATTCAGTCCCTGAGTTTCTTTTTAGGTTTCTTTCCCCAGGAAGAAATAGGTCAGATTAAGCAGCATCCAACACAAAGCTAAAGTTCAGAAACCTGACTGCATCTGAAAGCCTCTGTCAGCAAGTTCTAGAGAACCCTGATTAAATGAAAACTACCAAGGCAAACTTGTCTTTTGCAAAATGTCAAATTACGGTGCTGATTACCTAAATGCATAGGATGACATTCCTCTGTGCTGAAGAACATTGGCAGAGGAGCTTCTTGATAACCAACAAGCTTTAAGACCTTGCTGTAGTGAGACTGTTCACAGAGAGAATGGGGTCCTTAGCAAAGAAAATCAACAGCGTGTATGTGTGCACGTGTGTGTGTGTGCATGTGCATGTGCATAGACACATCTACAACTCTCTATGCATGCTTTTTATATATGTACCTTAAACATATAACATGTTAAATATATTATAAAAATTGAGTTTGTAGTGAACATTTAGACATTTTTTCTTGTCTTCACAAAATAATACCATTGTTTCCATATATTTACATTGTATTTAGGTATTATATTTAATCTACAGATGTCTTAAAGTATACAGAAGAATGTGCACAGCGTAGCTGCAAATATTGTGCTACTTTATATAAAGTACTTGAGTGTCTGTAGATTCTGCTATTGATGGGCTGTTCTGGAGCATTTTCTGTGGATGCCCATAAATGACAGCACAGACAAACAAACACCACCATCATTGGCAACATCATCATCAAAACATGGTGTCTGCTAGGCTTTAAGATTAGAATCTGTAAATTGAAGATTTCTGTCAATCATGAGAGAGTTTTTTTATTTTTGTAACAAAAATAAAACAATTTTCTTTTGTAACTATTTTTCAAAACACGATCCATGGCAGCCTATGCTCTACCCTCTTTGCCTAATAACAAGAGAGAATAATTAAAGGTAGAGAAAGTATTTTTTGGATTCAAGTAATAAAGTTTTAGGACATATTTGTGATTTACTTTGCATATTGTTATTCTTTACTTTGATATTATTGTTTCTTTCAACTATTGATATTATTTTCCTTGGAAGCAATGTGTGATTTTTGAAGGTTTTATCTTCCAATTATATCTTTGAAACTCTCTGTGTATCTTTTCTCCATGAAAAATCTTTTTTAAAATATATAGTCAAAATGTGCAAATTTTTTCTGTCCAAGGACAGACAAACCTTGGCCTTCAGAACATGACCTTCTTAAAAATACTTCTGAAAATGTTTGAAACACTTTCTCTCTGGACTCTGTGGCCATATCTCATTTTCTCCTTCCTGCTCGGGTGATCTCACCTTGCCTTGTGCTAGTCACAAGGCTCTTCTCTTCTCCCTATCTGACCTATGCATATAAACAGTTTTCTTCAAAATCGTTAGCAGCTGCTCTTCTGAAAACTTAGAAATCCTTACCTACTCCTCTAGGTAGCTACTTTGCTTAAGGCAAAGAGAGACATGCAGATCCTAAAGACAATCTCTCCTTCCAAGGATGCTTTTATACCCTGATCCTTCCCAGAATTAAACAAACAAACAAATAGAAAACACAAGTCATTTGAAATTTTTTCATCTTTGACTTATTTCACCAAATACCTGTCAAGACCACAGCCAATACGGAAGCATTTGCTGTCCAAATCTTCATTGTCATAAACAAGATTGTGCTGGATTAAAAACTGTCAAGGCATTTCTTTTATTGAAAAAATATCTTTGAAGTTGCTTTTTCTTAGTTGTTGAGCACAAAGTACAAAATCAGTAGGATGTAGAAACAGGCATCCTGTGTCCCTGGGAAGTCAGACACGTGGTCCTCCTGCGTTTCAGTGGAAGAGCAAATTTCGGGTCTTTTGTGTGATTCTCTTTCCCCAGTGTGAGCCTGGGTGTTTCTTACCAGTGTTATAACTGAAACTATACCTTTTTCTGTTTCATTTATTTATGTTGTACTTTTTTTATTCACAGCATTTCCAAGACCAGGAGAATTATAATCTTTCTAACACAGATGCACAAGTTCACCTAAGAATTAACATTTCCTAATCCTGTGTGAAGCACTTTGTGTTGGATGCAGAGATGCACCACTTCTATGGGTTTAGGTATGCTCTCTGGCAATTCCTTAGGAATTTCAATGATATAATTAATTCACAAGCTCAAGTTCATGCTGATATTGTAATATGGATGATTTTATACTATATGAATTACATTGAAATTAAGTAATTTAAACAAAAAAGGCTATTGTCTTAGTTAATTTTTCATTGCTGTGACTCAATATCCGACATCCACAAGTTTAGGAAAGGAAAGGTTTATTTTAGCTCACAGTTTCAGAAGGTCACAATCCATACAGGAGCAGCTAGCCGGATTCGAAGTATATGGCAAATACAGAGAGGTGGAGGCAGCTTCTCACAACATCACAGACAGGAAGGCAAGTTGAGACTAGTCGAGACCAGTCCAAGTCCAAGTTCCAGTCCTAGTAAGGCAGCTTAAATATCCTTCCAGGTCTCTGCCCGGTGATCAGCCCCTCCTGTATCCAGCTGTGGACGGTGTGGCCACTACACAAGGTTAATCCTAACTCATACTCCTTTAATCCTAACTTAACTGTAACCCACCCCTCCAGATTAGACCCCAATCCACCAACAGCACATGGTTCCATAGACAATCCATAACATTAAAATACATGAGACTTTTGGGGGGACATTCCAGAGCCAAACCACAATAGCTAACCGTCCCCAACATATTCCCTCAAAAGAAAGGCATAGATCTTTTTCCATGTGTTTTTCAGTCACCATGAAGAATCACAGTAAAAATCACTACAATGTGGAGAAGTAACAGAATTTCTGCAAAGTCTCATGGGATTGGTCCTTGTCTTATGATCTTTTTTCTTTAGGAGAATCTGCTTCCGTGATCATACTTCAGTTCTGAGGTGTCCTACATTTCTCTGGCCTAAACTGCCATCCAACACCCATTTCTCCTTCTTTGACTTTGGTTACCTGAGAAATTATAGTGATTGTTTTTATTAGAAAACGTCACATCACCTCTAATGAGTGAGCTGTTGAAATAACTTAGCCACAAATGGATCATTTATCCTCTGGGTAACTTCCAATTAGCAATATCCTTTTCAATCTATGGTCTCTCACTTTTGCTGTATAAGAGCAAGTCACCTTGAGTTATTTATTACACAAAACACCTTCTTAAAACTCTACTTGGATGTGAGTCATGTCTGATAGATACCCCAAAGCAATAGGCATCAAATTCCATTAAATTACCAGATTCTTTGACCTCTTGTGAAATGAATAAAGATTTGGAGTTCTTAAGATGATAAATGCAAAAACATCACTTATGCTTTACAACTGAAATTAATTTTGATGAGAGTCCACTCTACTTAATGGACATCGTGTTTTTTTCTTATTTAATCCGGAATTTATTAATCAATATGGCACTCTCGCTTTCTGGAAGTATCTGCTAGAGCAAGGGGGAAACGCTGGTCTTCAGTCTTTACTCCCTCACCCAGGCAGGCATCAGCTCACAGGGAGGGTTTCCATGGCTGTGTCTACTACATTTTGGTTATTGTTCTTATTGTCATCAGCATAAGTTCCAATTATCTTTACCAAAAATACTCACACTGTCCATGGCTCAGCCTTTGGCACACACAAGTGACTCGGCTTTTTTCTTACCCTGACCTTGAGGCCCTTCACGTCCACTAGACTTCTTTTAGCTATCGCCAAGTCCTTCCCAAGGACAGTACTGCAGACTATGAAGTGATTAGTGGGTGTGCTATCAAGCCTTGCTTGTGTAGATACACCAGGGTCATTTCTTATTTCATACCGTATTTATTCAGAAGTGTGCAGTCTTCCAGAGAAATTGGTACAGATTCAGTTAGGTTTTTTGATCTCCAAACTGATCTATTGATTTTTTAGAGCCCCACATACCAGGTTTGGATGCAAAGTGGCATAAATTACAGTGTTTAGATCTCCTTCTCAATGACTCTTGTCAACATGTAAATTAGTTGGTTTAGTTTGTAATTCTTTCAGGTTAGTATTATTATCTCTAGTCTATATCTTTATTTGTTAACTTAAACCTAATTGATAAGAAAGTGCTGCCAACTAATCTTATGTTTTACTAATTCTGTCTCATGATATATTTTCTGTTTAATTTGATCAAGCTGTAGCTTTTGATGCTTTAAAAGAAAGTTTTGAAATTTGAAAACTAAATTGCTCTTCAATTTGTATACGTCATGAGTTTGAAAAGTCTATTTTGAAATGTACATCATTAAATTTTTGTTTAAACATTCTGCCCCTGGGACAAAGATTGCCACATGTCACACTTTCACAGGGCCCAGGACTTTCATATTAAACAAGAATCACAGTCAGAGAAAATAGGTTTTCCTGTATTTCAAAATGTTTCCACTGTACAGGAGTGGAGAAATTGAAATAACAACAAAAATATGGAAGGTTACCATGTTACCTTAACGTTTTCCGAAGAAAGCATTGTCCATACTCAATGTTCGATGTCTATAACCACCAGTATCTCTCATAGGAAACACACTAAGTTACTTAAAAGATCATGATCTCTAAATAAAGGATAATCCTGTAAATTATTCAATTTTCTTTATAGATAATATGGAGCATTATGGAACAATATTTCATAGTTACCATTCATCATATCTCTTTGTGTTCTGGCAGGGGAAAAATACTCTGGGATATCATAGTCTATGAAAGAATCAGCATTTTAAACTAAAAAAATGCTGCCACATTATTTTTATTATTTATTTATTTAAAAACAGAAAAGTAGTGAATACACATGAAGCTGACGAAGGCCATTTTTTACCACTTCTCTGACACCTATCTCACTTTCTAAGATCTGTCTTCTACTTTCAGTTCTTTTAAATTTTTGGATATACGAGAGAAAGTGTCCTAGGTTTGTATTCTATGTTTAGTTTATTTTGCTTAGTATAACCTCCAGATCCTCCCATTTTCCTAAAAAATGATGACATTTCATTCTTCTTCAGGGTTGCATAAAAATCTGTTTCCTTCAGCTATTACCCATGAGTGAAATAGCTGGATCGTGTGGTTGCTCTCCTTTCAGGTTTTTGAGGAACCTCCTGACTGCTTTTCACAGTCGCTTGTACAAAGAGATTGTTCATTGTTTCTTTCCATGACTTTGCCAGCATTTTTGTTTGTTTTTGATATTAACAATTATAATAGGAGTGAGATGGAATCATGATGTACTTTTGGTTTGCATTTCCTTAATGCCTGAAGATATGGAGCAATCTTACGTTTATTGACCATTTGTACTTATTTTGATAGGTCTTTTCATATCACTTTCCCATTTATTGATTGAATTACTTCATTGTTTAAAACTTTAAGCTCCTGATATATTCCAGATAACAGGTCTCTGTCACCTGAACAGCTAGTTAGTATTTTTCCCATTCTGTAGTTCATCTGTTTGCTCTGGGCATCGTTTCCTTTTCTGTTGAATGTTTTAGAGTATGAAACAAAACTGTGACACGGTGAGACTTCAATTATTGTTAATTGATATCCCCTTTTCCCTGCAAGGTAAAAGTAAAAACGAAGCCTGACAACTTGATACATCTAACTTGTTCTATATATTTTCCATTCAGCAAGCAAAACAAAAGGAACATCTCAGGTTTAGATCACTGGATCAAATGTTCCTCTTCTTTGGCAGATGGAAGTCTGCTGCTGAGGTTTTCCAAAACAAAATGAATAGAGGAGCTAATAGGTACATGGGTTCAACTGATTTCTACTGCGTTAGAAAATAATACTGCAATTCCTAGGCTCCAGAAACTACCATTTACTTTTTACATTTGCTTCGTGCACATACTGAGTTTATTTCAGTTTGGCTCCATGTTGTCTCAGTCTGGGAATAGATTGCAAGAACAACCCCAACCTAGGGGAATTCTGATCTCTAGGTTGAAGGGAAAAAAATTCAAGGCAGAGGCACGTGGTGGCTTTAAAGGTTTTCCTTAGAAAGTGTGTATGTTCCAGTCGGTTGGCCAAAGCAGGTTACGTGGCCAACCTTGATGGCAAGGAGTTGAGGAAAAATACAGAAAGGAAAAAAATATGGTGAACAATAAATGATCTTACAAGTTAAGGGGACAGTAATGAATTTTTTTTTAAAAAAAGAAGATAAGGACAATAGAGTTTGCTGAGAGTGAGGGACAGTCAACTGTTGAGCATAGATTTAATTGTTGCCATGCAGGATTGGCAAACTAGATGCCAGGTCTGTTTAGTTAAAAGATGCCAAGGGCCTCGAGTCTCATTCAGAGTTCACAGGGCAAGTTCAGTTCCTGTATTGTCAGCCTTCTCATGTCATGTGTAGTATGGGCTGAAAGGAATCAATTGTCACTGTTGATAAGTATACCAGATTTTCAAAAAGATAAAAAAATAAGATATTTATATTCTTAATGTAATCAATGAATTGAAATATTTTCAAAACAGATGTGGACTAGGGAATCATTGTTTAGGGCAAAATCTGGATCCCTGTCCCCAGTGTGTGAATAAAGATAAAAGTGAGGATAGAGATTTGTGCGCTTTCCTGAAATGACAGCTTCTGGGACGAAGTCATTCCCACTGGTAAACAGGTGTTATGAAAGAACTAGATACTTACATGGAATATATTCCTCATATCTCATTATATTCTTCTAGACTCCCAGTAATCCCTGGAGGGATATAGTAGTTATTATAATTTTCCTGTTATGAATGAGGATATTGAAGTTCAAAGAAGCAAAACAAATGTCTGAGCTGAATTTGCCTTATTACTGAAAACACAGGCTACTTGGTTCCATTTTTCTTCTACTCTACTTTCCATTAGTTATTTTTGCCCATTGATTTTATACTGCATATAGAACTTCAAAATGAGTCACCTTTTCTCTTTAACCACTAGCTGAAAAAATGGGAAGTGGTTTTTATCCATTTGAACACATTAAGAGTATGTAGCCTTTGAAAACAGATACAAAGGAGTAGAATACCTGTGTCTATAAAATACCTCCTTAACCTACATTAGGTTTCCTTTTGTAAATGCAAAACCTTTTGGTTTCAGAACACCTGTATCGTTGGTGGCGTTCCCTGCCATGGCCGTATTGCAGGTTGTCATATCATAATCTATTATCTCATTAACTTCAAATACTATCTCAAGAGAAGGGCTGGTTACAAGCAAAGAAAAAGGAAATTCTGATCTTCCTCTTGTGTCGTCCAACTAAATGGTCCAGAATCCTGCCTGCTCGCAGAGTATCTTGCCCCTACACTTGGCTCTGATGCCCCTGTGACTGCAGAGGCAGGCAAGGCACCTTCATTCCACCTTCTCACTGTCTGCCCAGAATCTGCAGCTGTTTCGTATTAGCTTACTCTGTGAAACCCATGTGCCTTATCACCATCAGCTCTATGTTTTTACAACTGTCTGTGTACTTCAAACCTAGAAAATAATACAACGTGGGCTAACGATGTGGCTTAGTGGTAGAGCACTCGTCTGTCATGGGAAAGGCCCTGGTTTCCATCCTTAGCACTGTTAAAAAAAAAAAAAACATAATCATAAAATGGACATCCCTGGACTATTTGCTCAGCTCTAACACATTTGACTTTTGTCACAATCATTTTAGTTCTGTTTAATCATTCCCAAAGTACATTCCCTTATACTCCAAAACCTTCCCTGAAGCAATCTATTATTCTGAACTTCAGAACGATTATGTCCATAAATATTTATGTACTGAAAGTCATAAATACAAATAGATATCCACAAGTAGTAAGGTATTGCTTAGCATCTTTTATAAAATATTATAAAATGTTTCCATCTTCTGCAAGTACATTTTTGACCAATAATCTGTTTGTCCATATTGATGTATATTGTAAAAATCCATTTATTGATTGTATAGAATTCAATAGAACAAATATAGAAGAATCTCAAATTCAATATTCTATCTATAGATAATTTTTTCTTTTTTCTTTTTTATTTTTAATATTTCAAAGTTCCAGTAACAGCTACTCATGTAAGAATATTTAAATGTATATAAGTTAGAAATGAAATTGCTACATTGTAAACATACACCTTTAACTTTACTAAATAATCTCAAATTGCTCTTAAAATGTATCTTAAAGATTTACTTTTTTTTCCAACAGGGTATGAAATAACAAATTGCTTACAAACTCAGCAATATTTAATTTGTCAAGATTAAGATTTTTATTTTTCAAATCACAGATTTACAACCACAATTTATTACTGTTTTGGAATATCATTTCATGGTTATCATTTAGATTTTCTCATTGAGGAATTTTTATTTGTCCTTTTTCTCAGTTTGGAAGAGATTAATTTCCTGGAACTCCCAATATGCATGTAACATAGAATTCTTGGAAAGTAAATTTACACTTCTCAGACTTTGACTGATTTTTTTCACATCGTTTTTGGTAATGGAAGTCTTTTTGCTTCCTCTGGAGAGAAACTTCTAATTTTAATGTTATTCTTTTCACCAATTCTTATGAAATATTTTAAATACCATTTAAAAATCTTTCTTCTTTGAGAAAATATAGATTTTTTCTGAACTTTATAATAAATTTAAATTTTCATGTAAGGTCAACATTTCACTACAATTCGACTTTAGATAGTGTGAAAACACCCATTCTTTAGGCTGTCTGCTTGCCTCACCTTTGTTTAGGATTAAGGTATCTGTGATTACGAATGACAATGGAATGTACTTTCTTTTATGGGCTTTGTCATGTTTTGATGTGTTTTGGTTTATGCGCGACTGGTAAAATGAACTGGTGAGTGTCTGTCTCTTTCTTTCTCTCCCTCTCTCTATTCATACTAGCAGAGGACAGAAAAATAATAACCCAATTGAAAAAACAGTAAAATTGTAAATACAAATGATAAAACTACTAGAATAGGTAAGATTAGCAAATATTATGAAAATGAGATCAATTTTTACTAAATAATTAGGCTTCCCAATACTAATAATAACCAAAATTTGAAATCCTAACATTAAAATAAAAGAGATTATGAGAAAAAATTTGTAAAACAGATATATAAGAGCTGTGCTTGAAAATTACAAAAAAATTGAAAGACCAATATTATTCAGACATATGCCTTTGATTTGATGGCATTAACCAAATTAAATCCAAATTTAAATCCTAATATGCAATATCCAAGAAATAGAATAGGCAATTCAAAAATATACACAGAGACACAAAAGACCTAAAGTAGACAAAACAATTTTCATCGGAGAGAAAAAAGAACAAAAGTGGACAACTTGTATTACCTGATTTCAAACCACGATATAAAGTTATATTAATCTCTATATGGCATACTAGCAAAAGATAGTCTTATAGCTTGATAGAATGATTTAATTTGCAATAGTTCTAAATATTGAAAGCATTGAACCTTACTTAACATGAAGACTAACTCAAAATAGTCATTGACTTAATTTTAAAGAGTAAAAGTATAAAAGCTCTAAAATATTAAAGAAAAATCTTCACATATTTGAAAGAAGCAAGAATTTCTGAAGACATTTGTGTTAGTATCATTGATAATGTATTTTAAAGAATTTGGCAAAAAAAGAATTTTGCATTTGTAGTACAGTACAGTAACTAAATTTCTTTGGAAACTCAGACTTTCTGTGTAGGTGAAAAGAGACAAACATAATTTAAGTAAAATTGCTGTAGAACTAAATTTGAACTGTTACTTGAAAGTTTGAACTGTATGAACCCATGCTATCTTATGGTTAGTAATTATAAAACAACTTTTCTCTGTATTTAAAAATGAACCTTAAAATAATTAATGAGACAGTAGCCAAGTATTTAGGTTATAGAACCTTGTACTATTTATCGCCAAAATAAAGCAATATTCCTTGGGTGAAATAGTCAATTTCATTCTGTCCTAATGTGGAAATGTACCCTGGAACCAAGCAAGTCTTTCAGAACACAAAATAAGGTTACTATTAAGGCCATTAATGACGTATCAAAAAGAGCGAAGCCAATTGAAGAGTCTTCCACTGACTACAAAAGAAGGCAGTGAAAGGTGAAGAAAAATATCTTCCAGAATTTTAAACTCTTATATGTTTGTATTTTAAAGATCATTGACCACCATGCAAAGTAAACCACTCGTTACTTTGAAAGCTGGTAAATAAAGGGAAATAATCAAGCACTTATTTGGAATTATGAAGACACAACCAGCAAATCCCAAACTGAAAAGATGCACAGAGCGCATGATCCAATTTGAAACACACCGTTTTTAAAGAAAGCATAAAAATAAGAGAAAATAAAAGGAGGCTGAATGTGTAGATCAAGGTTAAACATTAAAATGTATATGCTAAATATTATAGATCAAAAGAGACAAGATACATAATTTCTAAATGCAATAGTGGGCTTCAATGTGCCCCAACTGTAAGAAGTTTCTTTTTTTAAAAATTAGAACATTTGCATATTGACAGAATATTTACTGATAATAAGAAATAGCACTAACTTAAAAATGATAATAAAAATATGGTAGCATGCTTTACAAAAACACACTTTTAGACATACATGTAGAAATAATATTTTTTGAATTTGTTACAAGTTAATCTGATAATTGGGTATGTTGCTAAGAGTCTAAGTGCAACATTTTCCATGACTTAAGATGTAGACTGAATTTATTTGTTTTTATAGCTACCAATTGCTTCAATGCTTTGTTTTCCTCTGGTTTATTTGCCAAGTCCATAACTTAAGCTAGAATTACTATAAAACTCTTAACTTACCAAATAGAATGTCCTAGGGAGAAGAGGACACAAATCTCAGTTTGAAACTGTGTGGCTCACTCCTTGGTTGTGATAGTAGCATTCATGGTTTTAGTCTGACCAATAAGATAGAACTGTGCTTTTAAGGGTTCTATGCCTCAAAATTGTTATATTAGTTTTACTTGGTAGTGGGGTACCATGTGACATCTCAGTATATGTATGTGTCAGGTGCGGAGCAAACCCAGTTAAGGAGCAGACTGCGTCTCCTTTTTCATCTCCTTGTGTGAGGAATCTAAGTTGCTTTCTGCTAGCCCTTCATAACACAGCGTGAGAGGAACTTGTTCGAATTCGTTACCTGACCAAGGGTTAATATCCAGAGTGTGTAAGGAGCCTATATAACTTGATAAAGTAATCCAATATAAAATGGGAAATTGATCTGAATCTGCAGGGTTTTGCTTTTTTGAATGTCTTTCGCCACTTTTGCATCATAGACATTCTCCAACTTGATGTTGTTCTCAATGATACTTTTATTTCTTACGTTTGATTATTTTTCATCTATGCAGAATCTCTTCTTGGATATTTATAAAAAGAGGTCTGTCTCATTATTGCAAATGTGATTTTTAAATTAGATTTTTAATAGTATGATTACCTAAAAAAGTAATACAATAAATGATTAAAATGAGAAAGATGGCATTACAAAGTTGCTTCGTTCAAATTTTAGTCGTGTAATATTTACTATCAGAATTAAGAACAAAACAGCATTCGTAATTTCCAGAAACTAACACCCATTAACTTATGGAGACATTAAGAAAGAATGTTCATGACTTATGTGGAGAGATACCTAAAATTGTTTTTAAGATTTTGAAAGAAATCTGAAAAAAAATAAAGAAATGTCCCATGTTTTTTTATTGGGTCACTTAATAGAAACTCATGTATTCTAACTAAATCCATTAATACATTCATTAAATTACATGTGGAGGTTTTTAAAATGTGGTAAACATTTCAAAATTCATATGCAACGATAAAAGCTGATTTGCTCAATCATTTCTGAAATTGAAGATCAATGATGGGGACTTGATCTAATAAATTGAAAAACAAAAACAAATCCCAAAACTGTAATATTAAGGGCAGTTAAATGATAACACATAGCAAATATAAAGATCATTGAACCAAAATAAAAACCTGTAGACTCAAGTATAAGTGAAAATGTAACATGTGAAGATAATCTCATAAACCAAGAGAAAAACAGTAGATTTCTTTACAAATAGTTCTATTAGAAGTAGTTAATTATATGAAGAAACCAAACAAAATCCCTTCTCACTATAGAGATGTCATAGTCCTTCATGAGTAACATGGGCTTACAATTCCTTTCTGTTGTTTTTGTTGCTTTTTTCTTTTGTAACCAAGGACCCACACTGCTTCCTATCTCGTTTTAAAGATTCCATTAACCTCAAAATAAGTGTTAATTCTGTCTTTTCTCTTTACAATTGGCAAAAATAAGATCTGGGGATTAGCTTTATTAACTCTCTTGTATGAGCTTAGTTATTTGTCAGGAAAAATTACCATTTCAGTGCTTAATAATGATTCAGATCTTTAAGGTTTTCATTCTCCCGAGTTACTTAGTACATTTTAAATATTGTGAGATCCAGAACCATTTCTTCTAGATTTTAAAGTTTTGTAGAGTCCATATGTTACTAATGCTTTAAAAATTCTTCTTGGTCTGTGGTGTTGTTTGTAATGTTTCTGGAAATCACTAATTTATGTTGTTTGTCCTGGGGGCTAGATAAAAACTGAAATCTAAAAAAAAAAAAAAAAAAACAATTTCTGCAGAAATGAAAATTCAATCAGAACAAATGAAAATACTTAATTCTTGGGCTTCCTGATAAAATATGTCTTACTTAGCAGTGAAGGGCATTTTTTTTCCTGATCATTCTCTCAATACTTTAGAGGTGACCCATTTTTTTGAGGCAGGGTCTCAACTTTGTAGTGCAGAATGGTCCTGAAGTTGATATGTTGCCCAGGCTGCCTCTGAGTCAACCTCAGAAAATCTTCCTGCTTCAGCCTTCTGGATGCTAAGATTATAGACATGAGCTACCACACCCACCTTCAAAAACTGTAGTTGGTAGACTTCAAGTCTTATTTTTTTTCGTCATCATGGTTGACAGAACATAATTTTGTAAATATGATGAAGTGTATTCCAAAATAAAACTGCTGTCCATAAACTTGCTGGAACCACTGAAGCAGATTGACACGAGGGGAGCAGGGTTTAAATCTGGATGGCAAACTCAAAGGCACCTTTTCCGTATTGAAGATTTTCATTTGCTTATTTGTCATGGCCATTTTACCTCTGCCTTGACACAATAACTCGCACCCATAACTTAAAGAAGCAGAAGTTTATTTTGGTTCATATTCCAGGGGTCTCAGTTTGTTCATGGTAGGTCAGTGATGGCAGAAAAGACATTGAAAGGCCTTCTTGTACAAACATTCCTCTGAGAGCAAGAACACATCTTTGAAGGCCGTATCCCAGGCATCTTCCCCCTCGGCCCTGGCCCTACCTCTTAATAGCTGGGGAAATCATCAATGGACTCACCCACCGCTTGCATAGTGTTCCAGTCGTCCAATCACCCTCCAGTACATGGCATTGGAGGACATTCTGGAGTCAAACTATGACAGTTTGTTTGTTTGTTTCTTGTACCGGAGGGTGTTGATTGAAGTCAGCAAATAATTTGGGTTAGAGAGTGGGTTGAAATTGTTTTCATATTTAATATCTAGCCCACATATTCCTATTTTAAAACAAAGTTGCAAAAATTAAAGCTTTCTCTCCATCTGTTTAAAACTGGTATTTGTATAGTCAGAGCTCTTTTTTAATATCATAAAGTGTTTCTTACTAAACCCTGAAAAATCACTTAGAAGTAAGAAATTAGATCTATTTCGTGACTATTTGAAAAGAAAGGAACATAAGTCAATTCATTTGGAAAAACGCACTTATAATTACATTTGTTACTTGTCAGGTTGACATTTCAACATTTTAGAATGACAGGATTTATAAGATCTCAGTCATTAACATTAAACAAACAAAAAAACCCTGAAGCTTACACTTTCAGCATGTACGTATTGAAACAACTTTAGCTGACTGTACTTTATGCAGGCTGTGTTTTGTAAAAAATAAAAATGAAATATAAATATTCACTTATTCAGGTACTTTATAATGAAGTTCTCCAAAATAGCAAGTTTTCAGTAATGCAGTGAATGGAACCTAGCTACAACGAAAGGTAATATAGGGATTTTTTGCATTCAAATTGTCACAAGTAAAACCAGAAAAACTGTATAGCTGTTCCTTCCAAGATCCACACCAAGCATATACAAGATGAGAATTGGTGTCTCCTACTTAGACTACTTTTAGGGAGAGTAAAATTATCGTTAGATTTGAAGACAGCTGGAAGATCTTCCTTCCAAATTTGTTTAGGCATTTAAAAATTTTGTAACTCTGACTCTTAAAGTTGGGTTGTTCTAGAAGTAGTTCAAAAGCCATCTACAGGGAAAAAATGGGACTTATTCACATGCCAGTTAATATGATTTTAAACAAAGAAAATACAGATGTGTGTATATAGATTGAAATCTCTAAAATTGAAAGTATTCAAAGAGCCCGAAGGAACAAAAATTTCATCCTAAACTCTGCATATGTTTACTGTAAAAATAGATCACTATTATTTTAAATATATATTCAAATATCTCATCATATAAACAACAAAATAAGGTTTGTTCCTTTCAGTGTTATAACTTCCTTTATACCGGGCTACTCAAAACAACTTCTACAGTCTAATTTTGAAGGTTGTATCAGAGACATTTGGTGTTATCAGTTATGTTCCTGTCTTACCTCTCTTTGATGAAAAATTCATGAGATGACTTTGTTTATACCATATTTTCCACAGTGGGCTTTCGAAGAGTACTGGTTAGCTACAGAATCAAGTCTGCTCTCAAATAGGTATTCATGAATGGATACATTAAAATTAGGTTTCATAGGCTTTAAAGGTGACTATAAAGAGTTGTTGCAAGAAATGCTATAGACAATGATGGTCACTGAACTCAGGCTAATTCTGAGGTAAATATTCTATTTAGAAGTTGAAACTCCATGTACTAAAAAGTCACATTTTTTCACACATAGTAAATTTACTTGAATATGACATGGGATTTTAAAATCAAAATTGATCTTCCAAATGTCTAGAGCTGTGTCTGGATGTCTGTCATGTTATTTTGTTCCCTAGATTACATTTTTCGTAGTTGTTATCTTCTTGGGGTACTAATTTCATTTATGTAGGTAGTTAGGGTCTTCAAACCTTCAAGTGTTAAGAATATAATTGGGAACAGAACAAACTCTTTCAGCAGAGAAATCGGCATTAAACACATGAACAGATAGTAGGTTGAATGGTAAGAAACTCTGCGGAAAAGTTGAGCAAGATAGGTAGTGTTGAAGAATGCCAATGTAATCATTGTGATTGAAAAGTCACACCTAGGAATTTGGTGAATAATCTTTATATCTGAATATATAGTGGATATGAAAAGGTTCCACACCAGATGGAACAAACACAAAGGTCCCGAAGATTTTAAGGAAAAAGTTGTGTCAGTGAGACTAAAGAGGAGTGTTTAAGAGCTGACATCAGGAGGCATGGATGCTTCCTTATTGAATAGGAAGTGATAATGGGGAGGAATGTGGAGACACATTAGCTGGGTCTCCGTTTAGCTTTCTTGATTTTTCACCTCTTGCGATTTACCTGACTCCTTCACGGCCTGGATACTCATGAGCCACTGGGATAACACAGCACAACCCTACAGGTGTGGCCATTAAATAAAGTATGCAGAGTCTTTCACGTCATTCTATCACCAGTGGACAGGTAAAAAAGAGTGAAGACATGAAGCATCTTTTGAAAGAAAAAAAAGCTGCTTATTCACATATTAAAAGAGCAAACCTTAAAAGAAATCTTTCTAGCTCTCTCTGTCTCTCTAGCAGTTCTTTTGAAGTCCTTCCTTTCAACACTTCTTTGCAACAACTACCTTTTTGTTGTGTTTAGGTTTCATTCTGTGGCAGTATACTCTATTAAACTCCTAGGGCTAGGTAGGGTATAGCTCAGTGTTTAGAGCACTTGCCTGCCAAGTGCAAGGACTTGAGTTCAATGCTCTACTATAAACATTTTCCAGCCATGGTGGCACATGAGTGTGGCCCTAACACTTGGAAGGCTGTTGCAGGAGGACTGGCTGTGAGTCTGAGGGCAGACTGGGCTATATAGTGAGTTCAGAACCAGCCTGGACTGCAGAGAAAGACCTCATAAAAATAGTACCTTTTCTAATATCTTTATCAAAACAAAAACTCAAACAATTTTCACTGCTTTTCTCAAAACCTCGGAAGTATCAATATTTGTTAATGAAAATTATTTAACCACCAGAAATGTAAATATAATACTCTGCATCGTGACATAATCATAAAATATCTTACCAAGCAATCGTTTCAGTGGATTGAACCTTTCCATTGATTCAATATTATCATAAATTCACTATGTTTCATGAATAATTTTTAAATTGAGTTTCCTAATCCAGCTGTACTGTATTTTGATCTGTAGTAACATGGGGACCTTTTTCTCTTCCAAAGGTAACAGCCCAAATTTGTGACTAAACTGAGTTATCTCCCTCAAGAAATACATGTATAAAAAGTGATGATGGTTGTATGTGGATTTTGATTCTCTCACCCTGGGCTGTTGCCTGAGCCAGTATAACATTGTTAGTAGTTTTACACTAAAATTAAGTATATTGCATAAAATAATATCATAACCATCAAATGTCTCATATAAATTTGTCATGCATTACTGTTTTCCAACACGATTTCCTTGTCTGCTGTTAGTGTATTAAACTTTAATCTATAATTTATGACATTGTGTCAAGTTTAAAGACATGTTCTGGGGAATTTTATTGTAATTGTGTTAAATTATAGATAAAACTCAAGTGATCTGAAATTTTTTATATTAGACATTTCTTCTGGGAGTACGTCATGTCTCTCCAAGAGTGAGTCACAGTGTGTATACAAGTTTGTAGTCTTTTACAAAAATTTAGATATTAATAAAATTGATATAGAGCGATTTCATTATTTTTCATCTTTCTTTCTCCGTGTCAATACCAGTAACTCTTAGGAAATTGCAAATTAAGTCTTCAATGAGATAACAACCATACTCAGATCAGAATGACTAGATTAAGAGACAAGTAACACACAAAATGTTAACAGGGATGAAAGAAACTTAGCCACTTACATTTTGTTAGTAGGAATGAAAAAATAACAAGCCACCCTGGAAAACAGTCACTTACAACACTAAACAGGCAAATACCATAAGACTCAACAGTTGCACTCTTGGTATTTATTTACAAGAAATGAAGATAGGCTCATATAAAGGCCGTTTGAAATTTCATAATAACTTTAATCATAATAGCCAATTAGAGCAACAATCCAGATGTTTAGAGGCTGAGTGTTTAAACAAATTGTAGTCAATCTCAACATAATATAGTACTCAGCAAAGAAATAAATGAACTATTCTTTCACATCAAGTTGGATGAAGGTCCTTGGAATTATGTTGAGCGTTGGTGGAAAATTTAAGGATACACAAAATCATCCTGTTTTACTTATAACTACACATAAAAGATATTATTTTAAATTGAAAATTCATTTAAGCTGGTTTTGAAGTGTGTGTTCATAATCTGTGCTATGTGGGAAGCTGAAAGAAAAGGATTATTTGAGACCATGAGTTCAACACCAGTCTAGACAAGACCTCATCTCACAATAAAGTTATATTAAAAATAAAATATAATGGAAATTATGATTAAATATTCTGAATAATTTTATTGAAATTATGTTTGTATTGGAAATCGGTCTTGGGTACTCTGACATGTTTTCATCATACATCTTTTCTTCTGAGAGCGTGACTTCCGTGTGCGTGTGTGTGTGTGTGTGTCTGTTGTATATTTACCCGTGGAGTCCTCTGTCAATTCTTCATAAATTATTAGCTGTGGTCTTTGGTTTCCGAGACCACAAAACGAACAACTAAAGAGTGTTCCATTTTGGAGAACACAGTCTACTTTAATCAGGAAGTGATTGGACTTAAATGCAATCATACGTGAGGAAGTGTATGGAATACCCAGTCAGAGCGATTTAGACCAAGCGTTTACGAAATAAGGAGAGGAGAAAGGAGAACAAGTAGGAAGTGCCGTGAGGCCAGGGAGGATTGGTCAGCGTCACAGGACAGAGTTTTGTGAGGTATGCCTCAAATGAGAATTGTAATTTCGTGTGCTACATCCGAGTGTCCTGGACATGCATCAGATAGGCCAGCCCGCATTCCCCACAAATAGTTACCTTTTTTAGTGATGATATTTATTCCTCAGGCTGTACTGGAAAGACAAACCTTGAATAGTCCCTCTGTAATTTAAAATGGCTTCACAAAGTACCTCAATTTTTAGTTTTCTCAAATACTCAGTTACACTTAAAAAACGATTTCCAACTACAGACTCCAAATGAGCCTGCATTAACACTTGATATACATGCATTGTTTTCACATAAATGTAATTTGTGTTGTCTTCCTATATCCAATAGTTCATACAAAAAGTCATGACCAATCTTCTTATGGGAGGCAGTGCTCTTTCTGAAAAGGTATATATGTAGATCGTGTCGATGCTATTTGTCTATCTTGATAACCTGAACAATGAAAATTGCAAAAAAGCATTTGTCTGAAATAATTGTAAGATAATATTCAACATATTTTTTAAAACCTCTGCAAACTAAGTAGTAACTGTTTGATAAGTCATAAAGCTTGAATCTAATCTGATTTAAAAATATGTAGGGTATTAGGTATTACATTTAAGCCCTCACTTCTGAGTTCCCTGGCACATTTTCATTAGTAATTTAGGCAAATAAATCCTACTATTATTTCTTATATTAGAATGCATATACATTAACAAGTCTATGTAGTTTGTTTTGAAAAACGTTCAGAAAAATATTAAATGCAAATATAAATATTTTTCCTTACAAAGGTAATAGTTGTAGAACACTGGAAATTGCTTTTCTATGAATTCTTCTATAAAGCTACCATGTTTCTCTTATATCTTATCAAAAGTTTATGTGTATCTGTGAATTTCAGTTTGCTACCAGACAACCTAAATACTTACCGTAGTGTGCCAGTTATATATTACCCTAATAATGTCACAAAATAAACACTCACAGATTTTAAATTACATACAGTTACAAACATTAATTTAACTCAAAAACAAGCATGGGTCAATTGAATTTGACTGAACTTACCCATGTAGCTGAGCTAGGGGTTAGTTGTGGCTTGTGGGAGGTGCTGCTGGTACAGACTGAGTGTTATCATGTGTGTATGGCTGCCCGGCTGTTCACCGATCCAGGATGGGCTGCAGTGAAGCTATGGGGTCTCAGCTGTGCTCTGTTTGGTGCTCTTCAACAGTCTACTTCCAGCATATTGTTATGGCAACGGTAAAGAATAAATATAAAGTGGAAACATTAAAATGCTTCCTTCAAAATTCTGTACTTATCTCAACTGCTAGCATGCCATTGGCCTAAGCAAATACCAAGGCTGAACACAGCCCAGAGGTGGGGGAACACACACCAAGTCTATTCCTCAGAGGAACTGCCAATTCCTGGCAGAGGGCCTGCATGCAGATGGAGTTGAAGAACTGAGTCTATTACTTGATACTCAGTCTAACCATCTTTCCTTAGTTAAATAGGATTGTTGTGAAAAAAGTAATGCACTCATGAGTCCATAGTATATTATTATCATACATCATGGCATAACCTCAATAAGTTCACGACGTTTATAATAAAGCTGTCTTGACTAATGTGTTATTTTAAAAGAAGAATGAGCCAATTTTGGCCCCTGGGCCATATGTTACCTATTACTTCTTTTTAAAGTATCTCACAAACAAGGATGGGCTTGCACTTTTAATATTCATTAAATAACAAAAATTTAAAAGTAGTGTTTGTATCAAGTGAAAACTATATGAAATTCGAATGCCAGTGTCTATAAACAGAGCTTCATTAAAACCAGTCCTCTTCGAGATTTTGCAGAGAAGAAAAAGTGAAGTAACGGGGCAGAAGGAAGGGAGGACAGAGGAGTAGAAATGATTACAACATGCTCTCCATCAGTAAGTGTGCTGGTCCATTATATTGAATGCAATTATTATTTATCACAAATGCATCTTAATAGAATTAAGTTTGGAGTGAAAGAGAATATCCGTGATCCTTGGAGTAATAAAGGTATGCACTCAAATCACTCCCTAAAAACAAGAATCAGTCAACTTCACTAGTTTCTATGTAGTCTAGAGCTTGTGTTGGCAAATTGGGAGTGATTGCAAAGAGACATGTGGACTGCCACCTATAAATCTTCCATTATGTAGCCCTCAGCAAACAGGAAATGCTTACTGATCTCACTGCATTAGAATACCCACACATTCCCAGCAAGGTCTAGCCTACATATTGCATCATTTCTCTAAGAACATTTGGTGAATGTGTGAAGTGCCAGAAATAATGTTATATGACATTTGGCTAAAAATGCAGCTAATACACCTGCTTTGTCAGCTTGCCTCTCACTTATCCTCCTCTATTCTGTTATTCTGTGCTGTTGTGTTTTCCTTAAGCTTCTCACCTCCACTAGCTGGCTTCTCCTCTGTTTTGTCCTTGGAGTTCAATTTTGGACTCAACTGATACAAGTCTCAAAAATCAGTTATTCCTTGAAAATTATCCTTAGGAGAAATGTCCAGCTGTTTAAACATCTGCTACTATCTTTCTCGCAGAGGCAGTGAGAACTCTTTTGAGGTTGCCGCTGTAGCCTGATTCTTTAGGCTAGAAATTGACAAAATCTGGTAAAGATTAGTACATTACTAGTTAAAAGGTAGAAATAAATAATGTATTCATTACTGTAAATACGTTTCATTAACTGTGTTTTTATTTTATCATTACATACAAAATTAAATATCTTTTTATTAAAATGGTTAAACATGTCAGAATTAAAACCCTATATTTTACCCTAACATTATTTTAACATACGTTGCCTTTCAGGTTTCAGCTACTTTCAGTAAAGTAGATTTGATTTTAAAATTAATTAATAAACTAGCATGAGTAATATTAGACAGTTCTAGGTTTCTATTCTTTACAATTAATTATGAGTCTCTTCTAACTCACCTCTACTTATTATTTCAGAATTCTAATACAAAGTTTTAGGCATTTGGCAAACTTTGCAATCCCAATACCACCAATTTAACACACAGCTTTTAGTTGTAAGCCATTTCCTCTTTTGTTCAGAGATTTTTTTCTGATGTAGACAGCAGTTTTCTTAGCACTTCCAGTTTCAAAATTTGCTTTTCGAGTCACCCTTTCTGTCTCAATAGATAAAATGAAAACTTTTGTCACTTTCTTCTCTTGCAGTGAGTATCTTACCTATGGCCGCTTTCTCCAATAATAAGGGATTGTCACTCCAACTATCTGAATCGGTTCTTTGACCTATAAGTACAATTTTCCTTTCACATGACTTAAGAAGAGAATGGGTACAGCCAGGTAGCTATGGCTGGCATTTCACAACCAAATGTGCGTACTTCCCCTCTTTACCTCAAAATAAATAGGAAAAACAATTAGTGTTGCCTAGTAAAGTTTGGTGAACTGCTCTAAGAAATGAGGCTGGAGGGGAAAAAAAATTGGAATTACTTTCTATGCTTCTTTAAATGGCCTTCTAAATTGTATGTTTAAGAACTGAGTTTTAAAAGTTGCTAGAAAGAAGTATTAATGCTATTAAAACCATCTGTGTACTAAAAAAGAGCAGTATAAGGTGCTTAGAAAGTGCAAGTTAACCTATTTCGAGGACATTTTGAGCTTGGGTTGTTCATTGACTCTTTCATCGTTCTTTAAAAAGAAAGGCCCTCGGAGCTGTCTATTTCAAAGTCTCCTTATTGTAAGCCATTCTGAGTTGTCTAGACAAGCAATTGTATCTCAGCTGGCCTTTCCTCACAAAGCAGAAGGGCAGTACCTTCTTCAGCAAGAGCCAGAGGCCTACGTAAGTGCAGGAACTGAAGAGAACAGCTCTTGGAGAGCCCTTCACCAGGCTGACAAGAACTTGTTTCATGGCTTGGAGATGGGTTCAGAAACTGAACCTGAAATAAAACAAATTCTATTTCCACAGAAAACACCAACAAGTGTGTTTAGGATTCCAGAGGAGCATGAGATAATTTTTCAGTGAATCTGAAAGATCTCCTTTCTGTTCAGCTGACATAAAAATTGTTCAGTTTGCTTTGTAATTCTAAAGATGCCAATAATTCACTGACTAAAAAAAGATGGAGAAATGCAGCAATAAACATTAGTTACACACAAGATGAGAACACAGGAGAATGTTGAAGCATACTTTGGACAAAGTACTGGTGCCTTATTGTGAAGAGTCGAAGAGAAAATGCAACAGTCTAAACGCACGACAATAAAGAACAGGACAAAGGCAGATAGGAAAAACACAACATTTCTCCTTTGTCTTCACCTAGATATTTACCTTTTCATATTTATTCATATTTATTGCCTTTAATAATTTTTAGGTTCCCTTGGCTTAGTTTCTTCCCCCTCTTTAACTTCCCTTTCCTTTGAAGGTAATAGTTATAGTAAATCATTTCACTGCAGGAACTAAGGCTTCTGCTCGGTGCTTCCCCTTTTATAGGAACAAGAAAACATTCACTGCGAAGCATTCAAAACTTAAAAAACAACCTGGCTGTCCGCCTTCTAAGTCATATTTTCTCTTTTCTAGCTCCAAAGGCTTACATAAACTACTAAACAAAAACAGGGCTTCTGAGTCTTAGGTAAAGAGTTTGTGAGGTTGGTGAGGCACAAGATAGTGCAAAAGATGTTCTCATAATGAAATGCAGTAGAATATGATCTAGATTCCCTTTGAAATCTGCTCCAAAAAATGCAGGATATATTTGTAACAGGGTACTATTTTGTGCCTTTTGTTGAGTAGAACATGTTAAACCTAATTCTTGATTACTTTTTTATTCATTTGCTGGACCTGGGAAGCAAACGCAGGACCCATACATATGAGGCAAGAAGTCTCCTGCTGAGCCACAGCCCCGTGTGTGAGGCCTTGCTTTCCATCTCCAGCACTACCACCCCCACCTCCAAATAGGAAAGTGAAAAAAAGGCCGACTTTTCAAGAGGCCAGCCGTTTCTTCCATCTTAATTTTATCAAGGTGTTGCTGCTCCAAGGCTATTTTTCCAGTGTCTTCCTGGGGAAACTATAAAGTCTAATAATAATTAATGGTGGCAATAGCTGCCTCAATCTAAGAATTCTAAAAATACAGTACCTTTCAAAAACTCTACTGATATGGAAGGCCCAGAGATGACATCTGGATTATTGCTCAGCAATATATTCATCTCAGAGGGCATGCACTACATAAAACAGGGGCAAAAAATTCCTGCAATCCACACTTGCTCTTAGAAGCTCTTGCCCTTTGACATATGGCTTCCCCATATTATTTCAGAGTCTTCTCTGTTATTTTTAGATGAGAATTTTTTTTCGGTCATGGGGAACTATATTATAAAAGTTAATGGTTATATTTAACATCTTACAGGAAGATTTTTCCCCTGTGGTTGCTGAATTGAAGCGACACAGAGGAGGACCATCATAAAAATCTGAAGAGAAATTGCAAAATGATGGTTTGGTGGCCATAACAGGTTTGCTGTGCTTGCTGATGATATTTTAAAAGAATTTGAGTCAACTTCTAAAATCTATATAAAGGTCAGTGTTCACAGCTTCTCCTGAAAACTTGGACGATCTTGCTGCAGGAGGTCCACATTAATGAATGGCACAAGTCCCCTAAAGCTGAATACCAACAGCTTCTACAGGGAAGTTCTGGCTTAAGCTTGCTGGCATCCTTGCCACATTTCGGCACGCTTCCACAGTGCATATGTCATGCACCTGCTTTCTTCCCGCCAAACGCATGTGTGTCAACTTCTTTGAAGGCTTTTGAGTTTATGATCTTCATTTCAAAAGCACACTAACATATAAGGGTATATTCTCCGAAAAAGTACTTGGTGACAGTGCTGGCTTATGTGCCCTCATGAGGAGGGCTATGTGCGCACGTGTGTGTGTTTGTGTGTTTGTAAATTCTAGTTAACAATAATTCGTTGTGTAATGTTACTGCATAATGCATAGAAAGCTCTGAGCTCACTCAAAACTCTGCGAAAAGATTTGAAATGAAGCTATTGTTGTTTTATCATACATTTATGCTTTGTGTTTTACAGATTAGCATTTTGTTTCAAATTACTCTGGCATTCTCCATACTCATTTTAGCTGTAAGTTCCCTAAAGAATTTATCAGGCTAATTTAGGGCAACTGGTTTTCAAAGCCCCTCTTCCATCTTGGAGATAATTTCGGATGTCAGATCCATTTTGCATGACTAGTGAGCAAAGCCATTGTCACCTGTCACAATTTTAGTTCCCATGACTGGCAAATCCTTGGCTGTCACCCTTGGAAAACAGAGGATTTCTACACATTTTTTTTTCATTATCATTCTTATTTGATGACCATTAATGTGCAGAATGTTAAGTTCTTTCAGTACTCATGCCAAACGATCCAGCTGTAGTCTTCGACATCCGCGGTCCTACGCCTTCATCATTTCAACAGTAATGCACGCTTTGGAGCACCTGGTACATGCTGGGAGGTCTGCAAGGGTACAGAATTTAATGTCAACAAATGTTCACAGAGGATATCACCTCTATATGTTAAAGGATGAAGAAAGGTGCTTAGGAAAGGATTGAATGGGTCATTAGCAAAGTAAATGAGGGAGATTTAGAAACAGCATTGAAGAAGGCTCACCACAGCATTGGTGATGCTCTTTTGTGTGTCATGAAATATCCCCTTGATTCTTCCTGTGGGATTATTGAATAATAGCAACATAGCAACTACTTATTGAGTCCCTACTATCTGCTTCCATACAAAGTGGTGATGCCAATAATAGGTGACACTTACGACATACTCAAAATTCCTACCTCTTAGCTGCCCAACCTGACATTCTGCTATTTTGATCTTGCCCGATCCTGGGTCCACATGGTATTCACTATCTTCTTTCTCTGGTCTTTCATCAGGATGATAGGGGATTTGTATAAACTTGACTTTTTTATTGACCCCTATTAGATGGTGCAATCATATCCTTACTACCTTTAAAGACTATTCCATTCATTTTCAAAAATTCTATTTGACACCCCTTTAAACAAATATTCCAAACTTTTTCACTCTGCGGAAAGTAATGTTCTCTACCCCAATGCCCACATTCTCAGCGAATGGCCTTGGAGTTGAGCTTTTTTAAACTTCACCTTCTCACATCTAAATAATTTCTTTGTTGTCATTACCAGTCTCTCTTTTGATCCTGTCTGAGAATTGTTCTAAACAGAAAGCTAATTACTTAGTCTATGAGCCCTGTGATCTCCCTTTTCTTCTTCTTTTCTTTTTTTAATTCCACGATTTTGATCTTCAATGATTTCAGTTTTGTTAATTTTTTTTTTTCAGTTCTCTGGTTTCTACGTAAAATCTCATGGCCTAAACCTATATTTAAACCCACATTAGTTTTGACTGCTCTGATAATACGCTGATAATATATTATCTACTATCTTAAATCTTTAATTTCTTCATTCTAAGGACTTTCACCTTGACCTAATCAATACTTCATATATTCATGCAACAAATAATTACCAAGGGCACACTGTATGCTGAGAACTATTTCAGGATCAAAAGCTACAAGGAAAGAAAATAAGAGACTTTGTTTCCATGAGGCCTATGTGAGAGAAAAAGAATAACAATACATGATATACCTAAAATATGATATTACAATTGAAAATTAATGAGATTTAAGTAAAACAAGACAGTCACGGGTGATGGATTATTGATTGGAATTGTAATTTTAAAGAGACAAAAGACAGAAGAGGTCACTGAGAAATAACCTTGAAAATTTTTAGATAAAAATGAAGAAGCAAACCTCAAGGTTGGCAGAGAAAATGACAGTAGCAAAGGCTTCGGGTCCAAAGAGTAACTGGTGATCACGCGCTCACAAGGTGATCACGAGCCCACAAGGGGATCAGCCTGTCTGGATCAGGAGGGCTGAGGGGCAGAGCTTCAGGAAATGATGTCGGGATGGGTATGCTGATGTAGTCCCTTCCAATCTTAGCTTCTTTTACTAGCCATTACGTGTGTGTGTGTGTGTGTGTGTGTGTGTGTGTGTGTGTGTGTGTGTGAGCTGGTTATCCACACATCCCATCTCCTTTGTTTGAACAGCATCTTCTTTATGAAAGTATTCAAAGGCCCTTCATGGTTTAACCAGTCACAAACATGTGGTTGTGTTTGTTGTTTAGAAACAGAACTGTACTTGAGAAATGCTCAATGGAGCTAAGTAAAATAAAATTTAAAATTAAAATAAAGGATTTCCTTTAAAACATTTAAAATTATTTTGATTTTTTTTCAGACCTTGGCTGAGTATGGTCAGTATAGCTCATGGTAAAGACTAATGAATAACTTCTAGTTTTCTGTATAATGATACTTTAATTTAGTCGTTCCCAAGGGCTGTTACTTCCTTCTCCCTTAAATCTTAATGATTCTGGTTCTTTTTTGCCTTTTATTTCTTGTTCTTTTGAATCTAAAGCGTATCAGCTGTGTTCCTGAATGCAACCTTTAAATAGTCATAATAGAAAAATAAATGCAGTGTAATGCATTTCAATAAATAAAATATAATACACACACAACAAAATATAGGATCAATTAGATCTTTTTGGTTCATATAGATTTGGGTCACATTTCTTTCATTCTCAAATGCAGAGAATACATGATTTTAAGTTAATTAAGTGTGAAACCTCTTAGGTCAAAAATGGACTGTCAAAAGATGTGTTACAATCTGTGTCCTTGGGCTTAAGTTGATGCATATTCTAGTGTGCTGCTAGGGAACACCATAAAACTGGAGATATTCTTTGACCTTCAGAAATAGATAGCTCCCACTCCAAATGGGCTCATTAGAGGTCTCATTAACTCATGCTGTAAAAAATACAGTGTTGTTTTAAATGGCCAAACTATCCACTAAATGGTTTACTGCCTTTCTACCTACAAAAGATGTCTTGGTTACTTACTCATTGTTGAGACAAAAAACCTGATAGCCGCAACTTAAGGGAGGAAAGCTCTGTTTAGCGCACAGTTTCAGAAGGTCTTGCTCACACACACAGTCCATTCCTGGGGCAGCGAAAGCTCAGGGGAGAGACAGAGGCTAGAGTTCTGCTCCACACATCACAGACAGACGTCAAAGGAGGCGGGAGAAAGTGATGAGCTGCAACAATGTTTTTTCTTCATTCTTAGTGTAGAGTTGCCAGTTCCCACCCCTACCCCACGGGGGAGTGCCCCTCCCTCATTTCCTGGTCTATAAGTCAGTAGCAAAATACCTGACATTTGTGCCCTGTGCCCTCCGGTCACAACAGATAGATGCAATCCCTCCAAGTTAAACCCCAGACATCTGCCCCTTCCAGCCAGCTCTGCCTCCCAATAACACACAGTTCTAAATACATGAGGCTTTTGAGATATGCTCGGTATCCAAGTAGCAAGAGAGTATGCTGAACAGGTTTTTTTTTTTTTTAAGTTTCCTATGCGGACAACCACATTATTCCAAACTTTTCCTTCCTACATGCAGCTGCACATCAGAGGTGGCGACACGACTTTTCTGTGGGTAAAGGTAATTCAAGGCAAATAGTTAAACAAGAGTTCTGGGATCTGAAATAAAAAGATGTCTCAAATATACCAGATGCAATAATGCTAATGCGTTTTTGGAGTTTGACCACCCTTGGTTGTACCATATGGCAGGATAACTATTGAGGGTAAAAACATTCTGGTGAGGTATACCTGAGCTCCTGACTGTGCCTGTCTTAAGTTCTTATGTTAGTTATGACCTTAAGTGACCTAACATCCATGGACTCCAGCCTTTGCTTCCATAAAATTGAAATGACAGGGTTGCTCATAATAGAATTGTTATGAAGATTTATAAAACACGTAAAGTACAGAGCAGAGATGGTGTACATGAAAACTATTTGTATCAACATTATAATAGCCTTTCATATGTGTCATTATGATCTACTATCTATTTGCTTCAGCCACTGATTTGGAGATTATAGTTCTTTTCTCAGTTTTTAGTTTTTGGAAGAGTTCTTAATTTTAAGGTTTGGTAGCTTAAAAAGGGAACTTCAAATGTATTAGCACTGGCCTCCCTCAAAGTTCTCAATTCTCCTGTCTGCATAATGTAGCACAGAAGATTTTACATTTAGCAGAAAACTTCTGTGACTTGAAAGTGTACCTCAGTGGCCATGCATGGCAGAAGCTATGAAATGTGAACGCTGATTTTTAAATCAAGTCCATTCGTGTAGAGTGAATGTTCTTTCCAACTTGCTACTGCATCTTGAATGCTCCAGCTGGAAGCACTGGCTAACAGTTGGTTTCGAGAGTTTAAACTTAATTTTTAAAACAATTTTGGGTATTTTCAGTTTGTTTCCAAAAATTCATTGATTAAAAAAAAAAGATATTTGTCTGTATCACTGCGTTCCAACATTCTTCTGTGTCCTCTCAGCAAGACATTAGATGAGCAAAGGCCAAATTAAAACTGGAAACTACTGGAGATGGGCCTCGTCAGTTCCTTATAATGTAGCATAATTCGTTTTATCAGTCAGAGGATAAAAATGAATGCCATTAATTAGACAAATCCCCAAAGACCAGTTAGCATATTTTCACAAGTTATGCTGTAATAAACTTCACCAGAGGAGATACTAGAGAGCTATGTCCAGATACAATTTCCCTGTGAGGCACAGGGAAGTAACTTAAATCCACCTTGCTATTTCAAATCTCTGAAAAGGCAAATGTTATGTAATTTTCCAGTTTCCCAGTGAACTCGAGTTTTACACATTCTAACTGCTTCAGGAAAGCCCAAAGGATAATAAAATTGTTGTCACATCACTTAGTTACACAAGTTTACTACTTTTAAAGTACTTTTTAAAGGCGCAGTCGTATACTAGCTTCTGCTCAGCTAATACCACTAAGTGTCGAGATTAAGAAGTAGGCTTGACAACCCTGTGACTGAATATGCAATGTGATCTCATGTAAATGCCATGGAATTGTTTTTTTTTTTTTATTGCATTAATTTAAGACTGTGTTTCTGGTTGCTATAAAATATTTTCCACTACTTGTTCTCTTGCTTCTAATATGGCTAATAATTGTCATATAGTCAAACAAAAAGACTACAAAAGATAAGTGAATTATGATTTTAAAGGCTGGAAATATAGCTTAGTGGTAAAAAATAAAAGTTTGCTTCTAATTTCAACCTTTAGCACATACAAAAAAGAAATAAATTATGATTTACAAGTACATACCCTCATTGATAATAGCAAACATTTAGAAAGTTATACAAATTTTAATTCATTTATTTTACATTTTTACGTATCTTCACTTTTTTTACTTTTAAAATTAGTTATTTTTCCTCTCTTTCCTTTTTTTTCTTTTTTTCCCCATTTTATTGATATGTACAAGTGCAAAATTTAAGGTTTACAATGGAGTTGAGCATTCTGTGCACATACGTATCTTGTCAAACAGACAAGGGCTTTCCCGCTCTCCTTTTGTCCCTCCCCCTACCCCCCCTTCCCTCCCTCCGCCCCCGCCCTGTCCCCTTCTTTCACTTTGTCTTTCTTCTAAAGTTCCATGAGATAGTTGTGGTCAGAAGCAGAAGGTGAAACATCGAATGGTCTCTCTGATATGAGCGACCCAGACCACTTTTATCAAAAACAATTTTTTTTTTGAAATGGGAGCATCCTTATGGAAATTTCCATGAATTTTCTTCCTTCTCTACTTTGAATCAGAATTCTAATAAGGCATCAGATAAAAAGATATTTAAGTGGGTTTCTAGAATTTTGCATACTCTGCCTGCTCAAAAAGTCATTCAGTCTTCAGTCACCAGAAATTTCCATTAGAGGTCATGAATTTGGGGCCAGCTGGTTAATACTCTGGCTCAAAGCAGCAGGGAATTTGGGTAGAGAGGTTGAAAGGAATTGGCCTTCCCGTTGCCCAGCCGGGTTCTTTACCATCTTCTAGAGCTGAAGAGAGATATGTTTGAAAGATGAAGATTTCGAACTTTGAATCACATATTTAAAAACAATAACCCTTTGACAAAGACCAACATTTCTGGAATGCTGACCCTTATTTTCACCATGAGGAGATCATACAATTCATAAAATACAGGCTGTAATTTCTACACAATCAAATGTTGCATTTCATGTCAGTTTCAACTCATGTGGGGGAAATATATATAATGTTTCTCCCTAAGATTTCAATAACAAGACTTTTTAAATTGAATTATCTATTTATTTATTTATTAAGACATGGTCTCACTCTAAAGCTAAGGCTAGTCTGAATTCTTTATGTATCCCAGCCTGGCCTCAAACTCAAGGAAATTTTCCTGCTTCAGACTTCGGAACGCTGGGTTTACAGGTGTGCATCCCCATGCTCAGCTTAATGTGGTGCTGTGCAATCAAACTCAGGGCCTTGCACTTGCTAGGCGAGCACTCTGACCACTGTGCTATTCCTCCAGCCCCTCTAATTGAGTTTTTATCATTCTTGTTAAACATCTTAAGATAAGAGTAATGATTTGCTATTATTTTTCATTTTTATTTTCAAATTTATTAACATCTTTCCACCCTACAAACAAGTACATTTCTCTGTGGATCCAAAAGCACGGGAATTATCATATAATACTCTGTGATTTAGTCAAGGTCAAAAATAAATTTAGCAGCTAGGGAGGCATATCAATATATCTAAAATTTTATTTTTCTTGGGAAAATATTAACGCAATCCCTTATGAAAATTTTACTAGCACTATTTGCTAATGGTATGGTTTTCTTTCTAACCCTTTAATACATATTTTCATAGTAGAAATGGCAGTATTGCTCTAAACAAACATCTTGTACATTTATATTTTTTTCTAATGGAATACTTCTATTAGCCCTTTCTCTGGTATTTTCTAAGAAATCTACATATAGTTTCATTTATGGACAGTTTGCAGGTAGATTGCTCAGTGAAGCCTCTCCTAGGGCTATTTTGTCAATAGCAATTACTTAGAGTGTCTCGGAAGTGCTACAGATAGTCAGGTTACTATTTCATAATGCTTGGGTGTTTTTTTTTTCTTGTATGATGATGAGGTTGGTGACAAATAACACTGCCCATGGAAGTCAATGTTTGCTGTAGGACAATTCGGGAATTGGCTAAAATTTAAATTTTATGATTATCGATTTCTTTTACCAATTTTTAAACACATGTTCCTTAAAGAAACAACTGGCTAATATGTAGACATTATATGTAGTGCTTAATGCTGTCAATGTTGAAATGCAATGTATCATTTGAAATGAGCAACTTATTATGTCATAATGATTATAACTACCACATGCTTATCAAATCACTTCTTTTTCTGATATGTCATTTGTAGTCCATCAAATATAAGATGTGATGAAAATATAGATAAATATTTAAACTGAAAAGTTCTATTAAAGCAAAACACACATTGCAATTACTCTCCACAAAATATTCCACTTTGCTTTGAGTTCACTTGCTCTACTGTTCTTGCCACTTTTTAGAGATGCTCTGGAAGTCCTCTTCCTTGAGGATCCCGAGGAGGCATGATCAAAAATCCAGTGAGTGTTGCTGTTAGTATCACCCAAAAGAAAGCTGGGCTTAAATACACTCTGGTGTGTCTGTATTAACCTTAGTCACTGGATATAGGACCACACATCTTCCAGATCTTCCCTAATATCAAAATGAGCATGGAAAGTAAATATTTTGAATTGAGGCGCCCCGTAGCACATCTAAAACTATTCAGAAAGGAGGACTACCAGAACTGCTTCAGAAAGTGTGAAAAACAGTAAGACAAGAGTATTCAAAGCAGAGATGAGTGTTTTGAAAGAGATTAATACCAATATGTCCTTCAGTACATTAATTTTTTAAAAATTAAACATTTACCCTATTTTTCAGGCATAGCACAAACATGCTCAAATCCTCAGAATACTGACTTCATCTCTTTGGGGAAAATAAGTGAGAAGATTAAAGGTTCTGACATGGATATTACACTGGTTAAATTTGAATCCTAATAGTCATGTAGAAGGTTCAAACACAAAGCAAACATAATAAAAATAGTAGGAAATTCATGGGCATATATGGAGTCCTAGTGAGATATTGTATAACACATGATGTATCTATTATTGCTATCATTTTTATTTACTTCATGACACAATGCATCATCAAATATCAATTAGTTCACTATTTTTAGTGCATATACTATTCAACATTTTGAAAAAGTCATTCCTCTACTCTTGGTCATCATCCAGGTGCTTTCTGCCTTTCTAAAGAACTTCTATGATGAAATCCTTCTTTCAGTCCAGACTGGTCCTGAAATTACTCTTTAGCTCAGGCTGGCCTCAAACATACTGCAATCCTCCTGCCCCAGCTTCCAAGTGCTGAAATTATAGGTATGCGCCATCACACCCCACTTGTGTAGTGCTGGGGGATGGAACCCAATGTTTTCAGCTTGCTAGGCAAGCATTTAACTGCTGAGCTATTCCTGCAGCCACTGATGAGCTACATTACCCAAGCATTTATGGAATCTACTGAGATCTAGTAGGACTGAGGGACTCTGGATTTCCAAAAATGAATCAGAAAAAAGTAGACTATTTAGAAAAATACAAACATATTTATTATTACTATCATCAGAAAGAAATATAAAAAGCTACATAAAGGAGTTGAGTTCCAATTGAGAGATTAGAGGACAAGGTGAAAGAACCTAGCGAAAGCAAGAATTTGGAAAGCCTTCTCCGGGTGCAGTGATTCGCCTCTGCAAAGACCAGACGCTAAGAGAGACAGGAGACTCAGAGATCTGCTGCTTTAAATACACGAGCAGTAATTTGACTGGAAATTTGACTCCTTTTATTTAAAATATTGGAACACATGTCGAGTTCTTTCCTATCACATCTATGGTACACTATTTGACAGATTATCATGGCATAATTGTTACAGTTATTTTTAGAATATTTAAGCGATTTAAGCAAATGATGAGTCATATCATTTGAGGCACAGTATTTCACTGATTGTATCAAATTGAGAAAGCCTCATATTCCAGGCAGGAACCAGATGTCTCTACCTGATGGTGTGTCATTTATTTGACAGAATAAAATACTATCCTACAACTTATTTTACTATGGTGGCTAATTTAGGTGTAGTACGATGCGATTGACTCAATTTTTCAGCCTCCTGACACAAGAGTAGGGTTCACTGAATACAGATCTTGTTTTGTCTGATTTGTGGCGAGAGTATTGTGCTCACCACAATCCTTAATAACAATAAAGAAAATATACTGGATGTTGTCTATGATTTTTTGCTGCCTGACATTTCTCACTGCTGATCTTTGTTTTGAAAGGACCTCATATTTTTGAAAGTATTTTTCTCTATGTCTTGTTCTAAATATAATTAAAATTAGTTGATTGTAGAATGCCATTGACTATCAAGATAGAATCTTTTCTTTAATCTTAAGTATTTGTGAAGTTAAATTGTGATCTTTATTCCTCACCTAAATTGTCTAGTTATTGGCTTTTAGATGCAAGAAGTTATTAGGATATACTGTTGAAGACAATTTTTCCATGCCCCAAAGTAACCATGTTGAGTATAATCCAGTCTCGTCCATCATGTTCATAATTTTGTGATTTCCAGGCACTAAGAACGGGAGCATATGTGCTTAGAAGAAGATAATATTGTATATATTATTGGGCAGGTATTTTTTTTGGAAATGATATGAAAAGACTTAGCAAGGACTTCTAAGATAACATATACTATGCTAAATATTATAATTCTGCAAGAAACTCATGAGTACTAAAACACAATCAAAAATGTATTACACATAACCCATGGCAAAGCATTTCTAGCAGTTTATATGATATAAACTATGTATAAATAGAACTAAATCATAAGACTTATGAAATGAATTATCTATCTTTGGTAAATTTTAAAGTAGCTTTGTTTCTCTTATTCCCCAGTGGCTTCTCTGGATCTGTCAGGGCAGGTAGACAGCACCCTTCATAAGCATTCATTCATACATTCTTATAATTCTGAAGGAACCATGAATACACTATAATTTCCAGTCCTTATTAACTGAGCACATGATTATGTGATAACCTATTGGTCCAGTGAGTTAAAAAAAAAACCTTGAGAATCAATGTATTTATAAGGGACAATCAACCACCTTAAAGAGAGCAATCATATTTAACTATTTTAATAAGCCAAATCTTTAATTTTAATGACAGCAAAACAGATTTGTTGTATCATGATCATCCAGGGGGAAAAAAAAAAAAACTCTGAGTGAGCAACAATTTTCCAATTTGTTAAAAGCTTCTGACAGACTCAAAAAAGAAACAGATTCTCAAATGTTAAGGAAAAAACTGAGAGCAACAGTTTTTAAACCTCTGACACAATCACTGAGAAACAGATTCTGTTCGCTTCAAAGAAGTTGGAAATGATCTTCATTTTTTCCAAAATGCTGACAGTCGTAAAGTAACGGAGATTTTTCAAGGAAGACAATCCTTGCAAACATTTACATTTTTACATGTAGAATTCTGGGTGGTTGTATTGTGAAGGGAAGGTGACGCCAACGTGTTTTATCTGGATCTTCTCCACTCACATCAAAAATACATATTTCAAACCCTAACGTTTGCAAAATAGAAACTTTTACAATGAAGGGAAAGCGTAATGGTAGACTCAAGAGAATCTCTTACTTTCCAGCCATGAGTTCAGTCACCGTTCAGCTCAAGCAGTGTTGCTGAATAGCATTTAATGAATCAAAACAAAAATTGCACATGGCTGAAAAGTATAGACTTTTAGGCTTTCTTTTTGTTATTTTCAATTATTCTCAAAATATTTTTCCTCTTCTTTTTTGTCTAAGGCTATAAAGAATTATGTACTTCCTTGAGCCTCTGCCCCTCCAAACTTGCCACCTTCCCCCTTCACAATACTTGCTCCAGATATGGAGTCCTCAATTTGGAGATCGTGAGGCGACTCAAGTAGCCTAGATAGCCGAAGCAGGAGGACCCCCAAATTCGGGCCCACTCTATGCAATTTCATCATCTAGTGAGACATTGTCTTATAAATAAATAAATGGGGGAGAATACTTATATCTTAATTTGTGTATTAATTGGTAACTTTTTTAAAAGGAAGGAAATGTATACATACTTACCGAACTGAAATTTCTCTCTGCAACCCTATTAACATAGACGCTAACCCGACAGATCGTTCTCTTTTCCCTTCTCGATTTGGCTTCCAGGGTCATATTGCTTGCTTTCTGCGTTTTCTAGCACTTGTTTACTTTACAAAATGGGCAGTGAAAGGCACAGGGGGCACGTTTGCCTGTAGAACTGAATCTTCTTCCTGTGCTGTTCAAATACAGGCCCCCCTGTCCTTAGATCACCATGAGAAAGGCAGCTTTGCTCACCAGGATCAGGACAGAGCGGTCTGTTCATGGTGATCATTCGTTATCCTCTTGTCAGTTACCTTTTCTGAAATTAAATGCAAGTAAAAGATAGGGTGCTGTCAAATCTAAGTGGATCACAAACGCAGCCTTTTCTTAAAAAGTAACTGACTAAAAAGAGATCAAAAATGAAACAAAAACACCAATCGCCTCTAGGCACGCAGACTACTGCATAGTGTCTGATGCATTTCTTTCCTACCTCTTTGAACAAAGTAAATTTATTGGAGATGAAGACAGAAAGAAGTAAAAAAAAAAAAAACTGTTTAAAACTGCAAATGTGCACAATAGGATACTATTCAGCCAGAAAAAGCGGGGGGGGGGGGGGGTTCTATTACTTTTTTTGACATGGTTGTACTTGTGGGAGATTTTGTTAAGCAAAATAAGCCAGACATATGAACACCTGTACCACAGCATCGCACTTCCATGTGGCATTCAAACCATTTGAGCTCAGCTAGACAGCAGCACATATGTGATGCCCTACATTGGGATGTTGAGGCAGAAGGGTTGTGCCTGGGATCCATATGGAGTCTAAAGTCTGCCTGGACAACAGGCAGAGTTAGAACTAGAACTCATTAGAAACTAGAACTCATTAGAACACAATTAGAACTCATCTGAAAAATAGTGACATCAATATTAAAGCCGTAGAACTAAAAGAGCAGATCCCATCGTTCCCCAGGCTTCTGCATGGGGTAGAAGCTGAGATGTCAGCTACCCAAGTGAATGCAAAATCTCAGTTAGATCTTTGGTTTGTGTTTTAATACAATTGATTTCTAGGGAGTCTTTCAATTGGAATGAAACAAGGTAAACTTCTTTGTAAAAACAAAAGTATTTCTGAGAAAACATGTCATATTTCTCATCGTGATAATTTATGCAATAAAAGTGAATGGGGAGGTATGTTGCAGTTACTAAAGCAGTGAAATAAAAAATAAATCCACCAACCCAGAGAAAAGACCAACATTCCAAAGGAAAAAGTAAAAAAGAAGATTCAATGTTTACAAATGGTCCTGGTTTTCAACTGATAATATTAAGCGCTAGAGTAGATTTCATTTGTACAAACATTACTTTGACAGGATTAAAAAAATTTTTAAAAAATCACTTTCACTAACTGTTGTCTGTAGTATTTCATGTACCTGTAAAATGTTACCTTTTGTATGAGTTAAATATTTTATGTATGTAAAGTAGGAACAGCAGAATAGCAGGAAAAGGGTAGAGAGGAAGGAATTAGAAAAAAAATAAAGGCCAATATTTTGTGTGTATTCATACTAGCTGTTTAGTTTTGAATCTAATTTGTCTGTTTAGTTTTGAATCTAATTTAAGAAATCTAAAATTGTGCATCCAAACTGTTAAAAATCTACTTTGGCAAAATAATTTTTTTTTGTGTGTTTCAGAAATTGAGATGGATAGCATATAGTTTTTTAGGTAGAAATTAAGAGATAAGTAATTCAAACTAGAAATGATTGGAATATATATTATGCCAGCAGAAATACAACACAACTAGTTGTCTACTTATTACTTCATCAGCAGATAACTGGTTATTGTCATTTCTATTTTGTAAAATAAAGCACATTTACAAAAAATTGTACAAAACAATATATAGCAGAATGACACAAGACAGACATTCTTGTATTTCCATCTAAGTCAAGAGAAAATAGAATTAAGTCAAATGCCCTGCAAGTCCTAATCAACTCCTATAACAACCTCAACCCTCTCTTGTCTCCTCCTCCATGACTCTGACTTCAAGATCATGAATTGTTGGAGTGCAATTAGTTGATCCAAAGTATGTGTAATCAGATATCATAGTTCATTTATCATGTTGCATTTGTTTTCAATTTAAGGTGTGTTTAATCACTTTCCATCTATCTGTACTCCATCCAATCCTTGATTTCCCTTGCGATTTATTCGTACAAGTACTGACAGCACTTAACCTGAGAAGTTTTAACAGTTTACGTCTTGATAACTGCAGACTGTGCTCCAATACAGCGTAATTCTCTGTTCTCTGTGTTTCCTGTGGGATGGCAGATGGACCGAGAAACTGATTCATTTTCAGCTCCACCCTTTTGGCAACACTGTGGGTAGTGATCTGTTCTTTTCCAGGAAGTACGTAATGTATGGTTGATTCTTTTGCAACACCAAGATCCATGTGTGCTCCTTGCCTACATACACTAATCATTCGTGATTCCAAATTTTCATGAATAATACTTTTTCATGTACTCTTGAAATAAACTCTTAAAGAAACTTATGCTTATTTTACTATTCAGTTAGACATAGCTTGTATGAGACTGTAGAAATGGGAAGAGCCAAGACTATGTGCTTTTTTCTGTACCGCACAGTTTTTAAGATAAAAATGAATTTGATTTTCTATCATCGTCCAAAAGCCAATTACATATTTCAAATATAATTATGATTTTAAACGTATAAGAGGTTCTCATTCATAAATATTACTTAGTAGCTCCAATAGTCCTATTTTTGGCAGAGGATGTATCATTCTTTCAATGCTGAATCTTTTGGCATGGTCTGTCCTCTTGTTGCCTATTTCTTCAGTATCTAATTGGGCAGATTTCCCTGGCTCTTTTGATATATTGTTTTTATGCCAGAATTCAAATTAGTCTTTCTTTAAAAAAAAAAAAAAGACCTCAGGTGGGGGAATCACAAGGACCTCACATGAGTGAAAGTGATGCTCATTACAATTGGTTGCTTATTTCCAGAACTCTTCAAGTGATAGAACTTGAAAAATATCAGTATGTATAAAATACTTCATGAATTTTTACTGAGAAATTTTCCAATTCTTATCAACACTCCAGGATTTGCTATCATCATAGGATGAAGATTTCTTATTTGAAATGCTTAAGAGCAGAAGTATTTCAGATTGTTAAACTTTTCAGATTTTTGAATGTTGCATGCATAATTAGATACCTCAGGATAGAGATTAAAGATGCAACACGGAATTCACTCATGATTCATACACACCTTATTCACATAACCCAAAGGTAATTTATATAATACTTTATAGCTCCCCTATATTTAACTGTAACTATTCTATGAAGTCGTGGGGAGATTTTCTACTTGCAGCATCTTGTGGGCATTCCAAAAGCTCAGGACTTTGAAGCATTTCTGATTTTGGATGTGATTATTAAAGATGATCCACTGTGTTACTTAAATCACTGCATATCTTCACAACAAAAATTCTGGTTCTGAAGGGTTTTAAAAGATAGATCTACTGTAATCTGCAGTTATTTATTTCCTATAAAACTATTACACATGTAACAGCATAGCAATACTATTCTTGCAGCTTCCAATATAATCACTGAAAATTATAAAAATTATATTAATATAAAACCTTTCCCATCTTCCCAGTCACTTTATATTTCAAGTAATATTATGCAAACTTGTAGTCTTCTTTTTTCCTTTTAATCTTCATCTAATATTTCTTCTCCAAATAACCATATGTGTAATGCTGACCTTAGCACATATCCTGTTTCCTTAAGAAAAACTTATCTGAATAGTATCCCTGTATGAAATTTGCCTCTCAGCTTTTTATTTTTTAAGAAAGAGAAGGGCTGGAAGAATAACACAGTCATTAAAGTACTATCCTATCAAGCCAGAGTCCCTCAGTCCAAGTCCCCAGAACCACATACGAACATGTGTGGTGGCAAGTGCCTGTAATCCTATCACTCAGGAGTTGGAGGGAGGAGGATTGCTGTGCGTTTGAGTAAACAGCTGCCCATGCTACATGATTTCAAAATCAGCAGAACTTTGTCTCATAAAAAGAAGGAAAAAAAGGAAAGAAGGGGTTCAAAGTACATTTTTTAAAATCATACAGAAGCTTTTTGTTGTTTTCTTGTAATCGACTGAAATTCAAAATGTCTTGCTTTCTACAATTTCATATAGTTTTCCCCTTTTCTTACGTTCCTAGGAAACCTCTCTCCTCAACCTCCATCGTCAGTGTTTAGCTATATTTGACTCTGCAATCATTCTCCCCTCACATTGGGCAATGTTTTCACAGATGCAGGACTTTTGGGAGATTAGGAAGGGGCTCAGAGATAAAAGGGGAGTAACGGGGTCAAGGTGATCAAAATGGATAACAAAAACACAACATAGTGTGTTCCCAAATGGGTTTAACTGCTATGTTTTGTAAGTATTCACCGAGAGTGAGAGACAGACAGAGAGAGAGAGAGAGAGAGAGAGAGAGAGAGAGAGAGAGAGAGAGATGTATTTTATATTACTTGAGTCCCTTGTGTTGAAAGACATAGCTGTTTTGGGACCCTGGAACTACTGATAATTTTACTAGACAAAGCCGTTTCCATCTTGAACTGTTCTCAAACTGACCTAGGGCAGAGTTATATTGGCTGTTCTAAGGGCCATGAGTAAACAAAACAAACAAATAAGCAGTATTCTCTTCTGGCTATGAGGAGTGTTTTTGTGTCCCTGTGCTTTTAAGTAACTTTGCCAAAGCCCATCCTCCATTCCTGGGGACATGCGCATTCCTAGAAAGAGTACAAACCAGTATTATTGCTTCAGATTATGGGCATTATTTCCCAGAAAAAGTAACATCAGAGTTCTTAGTGAAGGGCTTATATAATCAAAGGAGACTAAACTCTTTGATGAACACACACACACACACACACACACACACACACACACACCCCAGAGCTTTCTAGAAGTGTTTAACACTACATAAATCTACGAATGCCCACTGCTGTTCAGCCAAAAGTCAGTGACCCTATTTCCACCTAAACCATTAAGTTACAGGAGCAAATCTGAGTTCTAAGTGGTGTATTAATGATCCACTATAATGTTGTATCTCAAAGAAATCAGATGCCTTTCTCTGTGTCTAATTGCTAAATTTTAGCTACCAAACTATGGAAGAATGTTCATTTCTTCCCACTTCTAAAGTACTGATGAAAGTTTTTCAAAATACATTCACACTGTGGAAATTACTGAAGCAATAAAAGCATTAAAACTGTAGTGACCGAGTAGTGATTGATTGTAGTTTCTCAAATATGCTTGCAGAATACAGAATATATATATATTCTTATATCATTAAATATGTAGATACTTGTCAATAGCCAGACTTTTATTTGCGTAATATCTTTCTCTAAAATACTTTGAAAACACTATCTCATAAATCCTCAGTGATTATTTTTACTATATTATAAAAAAACACTGCACCATTTAAAATTCAAAACAATGGACTACTATTTCTTTTACTCATAATATCATAATTGACTTCTTAATATATCTAATCTTCTTTGAGATAGAAGCTAGGTTCTTTTTAGCATAAGAATTCTTTAACATTTATGTTCAGCTTGTATTGTCATATATTTGGTAGAGACTGAATACGAAACTCATTCTTTTCAGTTACTAAATAAATGGCACCCCCTTTTATGATGCCTCAGGTCATGTTTTCTTGCTTACATATCCAGCACGCTCCAATTTCATGCTTTCCTATTGATGCTTATTCCTTTTTAATTAGTTGGTTCTTACCTCTGCATTATTTAAATGTTCTCTTTGGAACTTTAAGACTGCTTCTTTGTCTTTTTTCTTTCACACTCTTTTTTCTCCGTATTATTTGCAATGTGGCAGCTATTTATGGCATTTATTTTCATCTGATTACATTTATTTTTGAAGCGACTTCCAATGTCTCCCCTGTGGCCTTCAGTGTTCAAATACCAATATTTGTTTTCTTTTCTGATGAATGAAAATAAGGCACAAATATGAACTTTTTTTCAACCCTTACAAGTTCACTAGGCATACTATATTTATTCCTTTTGTTTCCCCATTTTATTGACATGTATAAGTGCAAAATTTAAGGTTTACAATGAAGTTGAGCATCTTGTGCACCTAAGCATCTTTTCAAGGTGACAAGTACTTTCCCATTTTCCTTTTTTCACTCCCCATACCCACCTTTCCTTCCTTCCCCACCCAATCCCCCTGTTTCACCTTGTTTTTCGTTTTAAGTTCCATGATATAATTATGATCTGGGTCTCTCATATCAGAGAGAACATTCAATGCTTAACCTTCTGCTTTTGACTCACTTCACTAAACACGATGTTCTCAAGCTTTTATACCAAAATACACTCTAAAATGCCAATAAAGAAAAAAATTAAATTACCTTGAGACTTTCTTCTACCTACTGAGTTTTTTGGTAGCAAACATAGCAGTAAAGAGTATGTTCCCTGCTGTCACACAGGCTCTTCAAAACTTAATATATTATCTTTTCCGCTAGACCTCTCAAACACTTTAAGTGATATGTCAGGTTCAGAAGTGTGAATGTGTGTGCATTGTATACGCGAATGTGTATATAATAGGAATTTTATTTAGAGACACCTGATATGGATTCCACATTCCATAATTAGTTGTAGCCATGCTGTGATATTGGTTTTGATATACAATGCTGTTCATATTAATATTAACTTCCTTAGACAATCGCCAACATCATGGTGTTAAGGATAAGTGGACACAGGCCATCGCATTTGCAAAACAGTTCATCACATTATGTTACCAAGAGGTCTGCAGCAGTAGACATCATACAGAAAAACACTGAGCGCTCTCCTTAAGTTAGCAAGAGGCTAACATCAAATTTTAACAAATGCAGAGAATTTAGTGTTGGGTGTCTATCTCAAGTGTTCAAATTGTTATATCATCTTGCAAATGATTGATTTTATCATTTTAAGTTGATTAAAATAATGAAAATTTAAAACTATAAAATGTAACATTTGCTAAAGTAATTGATATTTTTGAAAGCAATTAGCAAGTTGTATCAATAATCTTACTCTTCTATTGAATTGAAAGAAAAGTGGGATCATTTAACAGTTTTTAGCCTTCCTATAATGGAATATCAAAGTATGCATCATGTATATATATATATATATATATATATATATATATATATATATATATATATATATATACAAACTTCAAATCTGTTGTTTTTCTGTGTGGCTATGATGGACTTAGTATAATGGACTGACTACAACTGTAAAATGTTAACATACAAATGTTATTTTCAATATAATTCATAATTTTGAAAGTTTGTTACAGCAAGAAATTTATAAATGACTTGAGTTAGCAAGAATCACTCTCATCTCCTTGTTAAAAACATGTCTCCTTTTTAAAATCAATATTCAAGTTGAGTTTGTACACGAAAAATTCACTCAAGGAGAGAACTCCACAAATTAGAATAAAAATTTAACTACTGTTCTAGTGCAGTGACAAACAGCATCTAAAACTTGAAACAATAAATAGAAATAGAATTGATATCTAGTAAGGTAAGTTACAATTATGATTCTAGAATAATAAAATAACTAAAAATAATTCTCAAAAAACTTTCATTTTGTCTTTCCTATGAGTTTAGAATACAAGTGTATTTTCTCTACGAGAGAAAGTATATTTTACTTCAGTCTCAAATTTCATATATGGATATATGTAAAATACATCTGCTGTCATAAATGAAAGTAACTACTGAGTAATGTCTGCGGCAAGGACACATGCAATGTCCTCTGCGTCTCCATTAACAAAAGCAAGAAGGAGAAAAAGTCATTCAAATGACATAATACCTACCTATCGGAGGTGCGCACATCCAACCAGGAAATTATAATCAAAGGAACAGTGTTAAATTTAAATAGGATAAGCATGGTTTTTTTTTTCCTGCAAAAATAAAAATGAAACACTCTAACATAAATCTCCTTTCCTGAAATCAACATGGAGTAATGGACCAATTATTAGAAAAAAATTAATTTGACTGCTTTCTACTTTATAAGGGCAGATAACGCTTTTCTTCCATTTCTCTTGTTGAGGTGTGCAAAGTCAAGTCTCAGTCTGCTTGTAGAGAGTGAAGATTAGTCAGTCACTACTTATCAATGGGGCAGTGAATTGTTTCCTCTTTCTGCTCTTTATCCTGTCAGGTATTTTTTTATGAAATAAAATCTTTGTGTATTTTCACTATAAGATAGGAATTAAGGATATCTTCAAATTTAAATTAAATCACGAATGCCACAAACCTAGAAAAATATGCCTTAAGTGAGAAACTGTTTCTGCCACTTGAATCGATAAGACCCTACACCTCGTCAGATAAACTGGATTTGGAAATAAAATGATCACATTTTGCTCAGCCTGTACATTACAGTGTGTGGATTGAGTTGAATTGAATTGAATTGATTTGAATTGAATTGAATTTAGCAGAAAATGCCCAGATAATTCTGTTTCTAGCCTTCAGTTCTTTCCAATTCAGCAGATTATAAAACTCTTGAGAGAAAAAAGACACATCCACCTGTCAAATGATAATGAAATTAAGTTCATCATTTAATAGTAATGGATAGGGACAATGTCAGTATCTAAGAAAGGAAATCACAGCAGCAAAAACCTGCATTAGAAATACCTAAATGGCACAGATTTTCATGTTTTCTTGATTCCAGTAGTCATTCAGTAATTAGAATTCAGGACAAAATACTTTGTGAATTTCAAATGCCCTAAGTTTTTACACATGATTTAGAAGCAGATTTCAAAATATGATTTTCGATTAAAAGATTTGTATATTTCAGCCTCATGATTTCAAATCTTAATATTTTATATTCCATCTTTTTATGGTCATATGTTTATTTGTTACTCTGAAATTATTCTTTTTATTAGTATGTGTTTGCAATACCTAAAATATAATATCAACTTGAGGAACTGGTGCATATACATGTTGCATCTTCATCATTTTTCCCTTTCTTAAAGGTATGAAATCTCTACATGCATTCTTTGATAGCCAACCATGAGCAAATATAGGAGAATCCTGGTTATGGGGTATAACCACCAAGTTATACAGTATTGCTATTAGAACTTTGTTAGTCACAAAATGAAATCTGTGACTTAGTCTCAGAGCTGAAATTTGTCAAAGACAACTGAACAAATGTTCAGAGACAAATATTTCAAAAGTCAGTTTGTGTTTTTTTTATGAGGTGAATTATCCATGTTTAAAATTCTTAACAGCAAAAGATGAGCAGAGCTGCAATATTTCATTCATATGAACTTCATTGGAAAATAGTGAACTGACTTAAATGATAGGTCTGCCTTATATTCCTACCTAATGCAATAAAAATCACTTAGTACAAATTACAAACCTCCTAATTGCTTGATGAGTTTTATTCCGTTCCCCAAAATTTAATATTGGACCTCCATATTTAAATTATCCCTAGTAAATTTGCTTTTTAATTGCTCCCCATGCAATGAAATATGCTTTAATTAAAAATCTATTAATGAAATACTTAATAAAATCAGCTAAGATTGTGTACACATAGTTTTTATTTACTAGGAAATCTCCTGGGTTATTCTGCTTAGAAACCCATATTTTGAATTTACTTTTCTAAGAGAAAATTAGCCTGATGATATTCACATAGGAAAAGCAAACATTAAATTAATGCTTTCTTTATATTCACCCATGGCTCAGCTCTAAAACAGTGAGTCTTTGCTAATGTTGTACTAGTAAATGTTTAACAGGCAGTTTTTCAGTGGGCCAAGAGATCAAAATCATGGTATCTGACTCAAAGTGTTTGCCAATTTTTCTGGTATAAATACTTCATATACGGCTAATCTCAAGCCACTAACATGATGTCTTAGTTCCCTATTCATTGCTGTGACAAAATACCCAACATCCACAGCTTAAGGAAGGAAAGATTTATTTAGCTCACAGTTTCAAGTTTCACACGGTCTGACCATGAGGCAGCTGGCAACAGTGGATGTACATGGTAGAGAGCGACGTTGGAGAGCTGCTCACCCCATTGCAGACAGAAGCCAAGTGAAATAGGAGGAAAGTCAAGTTTGCAGACTGGCTAGGCTACAGCTTTCCTAGGGAGAATTGGTAATAATGTTTCTTCTTCCTGCCTTTACTTAATTCAAGCTGCCGCTGGGTCCCCACCCTCACTTTCTGGCCCTCAAATCAACAGCAAACATAGGAAAGCTTGGCCCTGAGCCCCCAATGGCAACCAGGTGACACAATCTTTTCACATCAAACCCCAAGCATTTGTCCTTTCCAGCCAACCATTACTTCCTAATAACACAGTTCCAAATACATGAAGTTTTTGGGGGACACCCAAAATCCAAACCATGATACATGACATCATGGCATATACAGGAAAAAAAAATCACTTATCACTTTTGCTTTATCAAAGTGTTTCTCTTATACAGATTCAGTAAGCAAAAATAATTTTAAATGTATATATTAATGATTATATAATGAATTTAATATAATAGGGCATTAGTAACAATAAAATGTAGAACACCAATTGGAAAGTGAGAGTTTTGCATATTTTGCCTTTGCATTTAGCATAATTTATACATTTAAATTTACACTATTTTATTTTGTAATGGGTTTAATCATAATCGCACAGAAGGTTTGGACATCAGTATGAACTACTATAAGAGACTACAAGCCGGTTCTAGCGGACCATTAATATTGAGTACTTAGTGACGCAAATCAGACTCAGAAAATTAAATATCACATGGTTTCTCTAATATGAGAAACTAAGAGTGTAAATAAGTAATAGAGTCAAGTCAGATGTTGAGACTGTGAGGGAAGAGATAGAGGTGAGAGTGGGCGGGGAAGGGGATGTGAAGTTGTGGTACTTATGTAACAAAATTTTCAAATTTAATGAAACCATTGTGTATTGCATATGCATACTAATAAAAAAGAGAAATTTTCAGTCTGGCTAATGAAATGGAAAAAAAAGGATTTGGACAATATACACAATGGAGTTCTACTCTGTCATAAAGACAGATTTGAATCATTTGTTGATTAATGAATAATGAATACAACCTGAGCCTGTCATGCTTAGTAAAGTGAGTCAACCTCAGTTAAATGCCATATAGTTTCTCTTATATGAAAAAAAAGAGTAAAAATAAAAAACAAACTCAAATTGTTGAGATGTTTGGAGCTCGGGGAGCTTGAGGGGGGAGTGCAAAGCCTAAAGCGGGGGGAAGAGAAGGGACTGAGATTGGAATGATGTCTATATGCACACATGACTCATGTTCAATGTAACCACCCTGTATGATAATTACATATGAATAAAAGTGGGCAGGGATGACTTTCATTCCTTCTCTATTGCGTGTGCAAATAACATAAGTCTGACTCCTTTTGTTTCTCCCTCAGGGTTACCTGCTTACCCAAGCCAAGCAACTGTCCTCTCTCTCCACTTTCTCATGCGCTTACATTGTATTATGCTTTTGTCATAATCTGTTGATGTTCTTTTCTGAAGGAAGATTTCCAGGCTTCTTTTACTTGAGTGAGAATATTATTAGAGGTAGGGTGGCCTGCCATGAAACCACCCAGTCGGGAACTTTCCTCCACGAAAAGTATGGCACAGGTTTAGTGGAAATTTTCCAGTTTGATCCCTCAACATGAGTCAGCGTGTGACATGAGACTGTAGCATTGAATATTATAAGCTACAACAAATTGATGTCAATTAGCTATGAATGACCACCCTTACCCAGAAGGATGTTATATACTTTATTGACTTTATGTTTGCAGTAGGTTTAAATACACGTTTTCTTCTATATAATAAACTTGTACCTTTCTGTGTTAATAAAGAAATTCAAAAAACACCAGGAAGGTTAACTTTCTTTTTAAAAACTTAAGGTAGCTTTTTAAGAGCATATTAAATTAAGTTCAAGAAGTTATCTCAGAAGGTCAAATAAAAATGAGAAATTTGAACATACAGATAAATTAAGCATAATACATTAATTAACACAAAGTAGAACCCTGCTTTAGATTTCACCCTGAAAGACAGCTACAACACTATGAAATATTTTCTTATTAACTATTGAATTATTGTAAAGATGAGAAATAAAATGATGATATAAAGGAGAAGTTGAGTGAGACTCACAATGTCAAAGCAACAAAATACATAGTTTGATTTTGTTATTCTGTACTTAACTCTCTAAATTGTTCCTATTTTTCAAACAACTGCTCAGAGTGCTTCAGTAATTAGCACATCAGGGATCCATTAATATAGAATGATAGTCTTAACTCTGGAAGTAATTTAAGCTTTAGTAATTCCCTTCCCCAAAGCACAACATGCAAATAATTTAAATTAAAACGATATATCTAAATTATCTACCAATGCATTTTAATGTATTAAATATACATAAGCATATTAGACTACACATGCAAATCTGAAATATTGAAATATTAATAGTTGAAGAGTTCTCTAGGATGATAAAATTATTGCTAAATGATAATAATTCTTTCTACTCTGAGAATTACGCAAGCAGGACAGCTTCTCTGGGAAAGTGCTCTTTGAAAGTCTCACTGTGTGAGATTCTTCCTTTTGCTTCCCAGGGATTTATTTTTGCTTGGTTAAAAAAAAAAAAAAGCCACTTGCTTCCATCTTACATTCCAGGATAAAATCTATGCTGCTTTTCTATTCTGATTCACACCTGTGACCTATTATTTTAAGTTTTACTTGAGCATGTAGTTTCCCTTTTTAAATTCTATGGTGGGCAAAAAATTCCTGGACTCCAATACTCTGCAAATATAGCCAATTCTCTTTTCCCTCCACATTTTATTGATATGTATACGTGCAAAATTCAAGGTTTACAATGAGGTTGGGCATTTTGTGCACATACATACCTTGTCAAGGTGACAAGGGCTTTCCCATTCTCCTCTTGTCCCTCCCCCTACCCACCCTTCCCTCCCTCCTCACCCACCCTACTCGCCTCTTTCTTATTGTGTACACTTGTAACATTTTTGGTCAGTTTTAGCATTAATGTGAAAAAATTCTATTCAATCCATTTCAAAGCTACAGAGTTTTCCCAGTTATTTGAATAAACATGCTGAGTAAGATGATTATCCTCATTCCCTAAACATGTCCCATATCTGCTAGGGAAATATAGTCCATCCCCAAAATATTAAAGAGTTTCTCAGTTATAATCAACAGGGATTTAGGTCAATCAACATTTGTCTTCAGATATCTGGTTATATTAAAGGATAAAAACAGTACTTATTTTCAAGAGCTGTAAAGCAAAGTCCACACAAAGACTCCCAAATACTCCTTTGAACACAATAGGACATATAATGGTATCAATGGCCCCACAATACTCAGGCTTCCAGGTTTTCCAGAGCCCTCCAAGGCATTGCCATGCTTCATAAATTGTTCCTTGTTCCCGACATGTACAAACTTACCATAAAATATTTTAATTATACATAGGAGATTTTATTGTTAATTAAAAATAACCTCCCAGTTGTTCCTCCTTTTGGTAGGATTTTGGGCTCCATTTCATTTAGGTATATTAATTGCTCAACATTGTTTTTAATGCCTCAATCTCTAGTCAACCAAACAGAGTTAAAAAAGAATAACTGTCGTTCACTGAGCTTGTATATAGTGTGCTCTCTCCTGAAAAATTTATGTACACAAGTTTCCTTAAGTGTTACATCAAGCACTAAGTAGCTGAGTTTGATTCCCCAGCACCACATAAACCGGGCATGGTGGCACAGGCCTGTAACCCCAGCATGCAAGAGACTAAGGCAGGAGGATTGTCATTGAGTCCAAGTCCAGCCTGAACTCCATAGTAAGCGAGACCATCCTGGGCTACAGAGAGACTTTGTCTCAAATAATAATAATAAGTTTCAAAGAAAAATACTGGGATAACTCACAGCTTCATTTAATTTCTAAAACATAATATTTTAGACATGTGCATGTATGCATAAATTAATATCAAGATGTTTTCCTTGTTTTTAGCTTTTACACATGTACAAAGATTCTCTTGTTTATATTGTCTTGTTTTATTCTTAAAATGACTTAACAATATAACAGGAAGATAGGAAAAATTAAATATATGCATTAAAAATCCAAATGGCTAGTAAATGAGAAAAGTAGGTGATCGTATAAGCAAATTAAAACCATAAAGTGACACTTCCATACCTTACAGAATGGTGAAAATACCAGCTACTGGGGGTATATGAAGAAACTATCACTCCTACAAACTAGTTGTGTGATTATAAATTGGTCAGGAGTTGGGGACTTCTTCGTTAGGTTCCATTAAGCTCATACCAGGTATGTTAAATCACTTAGTAACTTGACTGAAATGATTAATATTTTTGCCAAAAGAAATGTACATTGAAGTTAACATGAGCATAATTCACAGTGGCTGAACTGAAATCTGGCATGTACTTATCTAGTGTAGGATAGATAAAGGTCCCGTAGTATTTTGAAGATACTATACTACAACAAAATATGAAAGAGTTTGTAGAAGACATGTCTTGAATGGGTTATAAGGGGTGCTTTTGCAGTGTTTGCATTGTTTTCTATTAATTGAAGTACCAGTAAAATGGAATGATTCATCTAGTGAAGATTCACTAGACTGTGCACTGCAATTTTCTGACCCTTTCATGCAATAATGTGCTTTAATATAATGTTAACAGTATGTAACAGCATGTGCAAAATGAATGAAGTGATTACAATCAAATATTTTCAGGTCTCATACCCCCAGACTTTTACTTTCAAGTACATAGTTTGTCAAAATTCACTAGAACCATGGATTTGCAAAACATTTACTTATATAAAGTGCTCTTTGCAAATTTAGTCAAACATACTGCTGGGTACAATTAAACAAGTTAAAGGACCATTGATATTAATGACCATAAAGTAATTATTTTCTGCTATGGAATAATATTTTAGAATATTTTCTACATTCTGGAAAAAACTCAAAAGGAGCCTTATTTAGTAATACAGAATGAGGAAATATTATCAGTGAAATTATATTGCTAAACTACATTTTTATTTCAAATTTAAAGCCCATAACTAGAGAAACCACCGGAGCTCTCCAAGATACTTAGACCTGCACCATTTAGTTCTGTATTTTTATTTAAAACTTACCTCAACAGTTCTCAAGAAGGAAGACAGGGAGTGGAGGCGGGGTCTCAACTGTGGCAGTTGTGTATCTCCTAGACCTGGAAATATAAATTGGAAATGCGTTGTCTCTAGTAAAAGTTGAATAGTTGAATTTATTTAGTTTTCTTTTTTCGACAATGATGACTATATCAATGAAAGCAGACAAATAGGACCAGCTGTTATTTTCTTAGTAGTTTTCCTTAGTTCTAAAAGCTCAAAAGCTTATAACTGAGCTTACACACAGATAAGATCATAAAATATACCCGTTTCATTGTAAGATTCATTTCTATCTAAGAATATTTGGAGGTTCTTTCAGCGTGGTTCCTTGATAGATATTTGATAGCTTCCACTTGCTACCTTCAAAGCATTTAGTTTTTTTCCCTAGATATCAGCAAGCTTCCTTGTAATTAGAGCAGAGTATTGAAGGTAAATCGTCCTAAGGAAAAAAAATTTATTAACAGCATCACTGCTGTAAGATATTTAAGCAAACATTGTGTCTGTTTTCAAAAATTCAAGTTAATTTAAAATTTTGAAGCGAGGGTGTCCAGGAATAGCTGCTAGAAGCTTAAGCACTCTTTCCTTATCCGTGCGTCCCTCTCCATCCAACCCCGAGGATTTCCCATTGTGAAGATTTAGTGACAGTGCGCTTAACATTGTGATTGAGTCTTGGCAGCAGGCAAACAGATAATAACTTCATAGAATCTTTATTGACTGTTCGTGCAATTAGTTCTAAAACATTTGATACCACTTTGATGATGTTGACATGCATAATTCAGTTTTGCTTTATGATATCAATAAAATGGTTAAGGTACAAAATGACACTTTAACCTGTAATTGAGAAAGAAACAGTAACGTTAAAATTAAGATTCAAGCATTCATCTTAAGAAATAGAACATTAGTGCACTGGACAAAGGTGGCTGGAGAGAATCTCTTCCACTCCACGGTTGTTACTGAGTTTATTATTCTTTTAGTTTACTTGACAATTATAAGCAACCAGTAAACTACAGAGTCTCACTTGCTGAAGATTTAAAAATTTCTTATCGATGAACAAATATCACATTTTAGCCTTTAACTGTTTAGTTTTTTCTCAAATTGCAATTCTCAGATATATTTTACAGATGTATGCGTCAGAGCTACATTCATTTTCATTTATAATTGGGTTGATTATTTATTAATATATCACCACACATGCCTATATATGTATTATGTAACATATGTTGATAAACTAAATATTTCTGTATGATTTCTGACCCTTCTGCTGTATTTTTACTTAAGCTATTTATTATAGTCTTATAGATTTGCAGAAATTGGTTAAATATCTTCAACCTAATGTTTTTTAGCTATCAGTTGAGAATATCTTTTTTCCAGTTTTCACATCATCTCTTTTATTTGTGTTTTGATGAACAGAAAATCTATGTTATAATGTAGCAAATCATTTGCTACCATGTTTTATGGAAATACCATTGAAGCTGTGGTTAATCTTTCCTTATTGTAGATCTTAAGTATATTTTAAATTTTCCTCTAAAGATTTTACAGTTTGCTTTTTAAATATAATCTTTAATCTACTCAGAATTGATTTTTGAGTAGACTTTGAAGTAAAGATACAGATGTTTCTACATAAAATGCTATGCTGTTTTATGTACGACTCTGTATTCTCTGTTCCATAACAATTTTTCTTCTGGGTGGAAATGTTTCTATGTACTCAATTTTTTGAATTGCTCTATTTGTCTTTTTCTTGTATATATGCATCTTTTAGCTGCTATGATTTTTGTAATGAATAATGTTATCTATTAGACAGATCCCCAAAATTTACCTTTTCCATATGATTCATTGTAGAGATTTTAGATTTCTATAAAGAAACTAGAATTAGCTTTTTTAAAATTTCTCAGATACTTGTTAGTGGTCTTGTGCTTACACAGATTACATTATTAAATGTAGAAAAAAAAGTAGCATCCTGAGGTTATTGACCTTTCCTAAGAAAGTGAACACTGCTCAGATCTTTTTAAATTTCTTTCATTAGAATTTAAAAATATTCTCATAAAGGTCACACACATACCTCTTGTTCAATTGTGTCTGTATACCTCAAACTTGCAGTGGGCTTATTTTTGCTACCTTCCCTAATGCTTTTTTCATATGTATATATGCAGTAGATTTTTTATATCAACTTATTTCCAGCAAACTTGCTAAACTCTTGTCTCCACTTTTTCTTTTGTTTGCTGCTGTATTCTTTATTCTATAATATCTCACCTGAATTGTCAATTTTCTTATTTTATTTTCAAGAATCTTTTTGTTTATTGTTGTTCACTACTGCATCATGTGTCATTTGATAATTCATCACATGACTGGAAAAAAAATTTTTTTAGTTTAATAAAATAGGTGGCTTAGAGCGATCTCTAATACCTAATGATGCCTGCGTGAGTGTCTGGTAATTGCTATTTCTGCATTTTCTTTCCCTTTATTTCATTCAGTCCAGCTGTTATTTCACGCATCCTTATGTTAAACACTGACTTAATTTTCTCTTTTAACAAAAGCAAGTAGGGTCATTTTTCTCTTTTAACATCGCTCTGAAAATCCATAAGCTTCTAAAGACTTTTATTTACTGTTGTGGGTTATTTTCAAGTATTTTCTATGTTTCAGTATTTTCTCTGTTGGGATAGGAGTTAAAAGAACAAGTGTATTTTTAAAGTTTTCTGGTATATACATTATTTCTTTATTAATAGTTGTTTCCTCCCATTTTATTGATTTGTATAAGTGCAAAACATAAAGTTTACATTAATCTTGAGTATTTTGTGCATATATATATTGTGGCAAAGTTACAAATCCTTCCTGTCTCCCTTTTCAACCTTCGCCCCCTTCTCTCCAGTTAATATTATTCCTCACAATAAGTTCTATGAAGCAATTATGATCTGGGTTTGTCATACCACAGAAATCATTTGATATCTCATCTTCTGCCTCTAGGCTTTTGTAGGTAAATGAAGGCAATTAATCGTTGTTAAGGAGATCATGTGATCAAAAATATGCTGTGCACAATCACTTCTTTAAATACACTGAGCCTCTTTATTCCTATGATCAAGTCTAATTTTGCAATTATATTCTGTGTGATTGGAATATACTTGGGCTAAGTTTTATGTAATTCATTAAACCAAGCCTGTTGTTGGTGTTAGTCAAACATCTTCTCTCCTAAGATAGTTTTTGTTGCTTAACGCATTAACGAAGCATGTTCAAATCCTTCTCAGTGACATTAGGTTGGCTAAATCTTTAGTCCAGGTGCCTATCTTCCTTGTGTCCACTGAAGCATATGTCAGTGATACATCTTTTTTCTATTGATTTTATAAGCTTCTTCTTTGTTTATGTATTATCTGTATGTATAATTGCCTGCTGTATTGAAATATTGAAACATTTGTGACATTAAGGTTAAAAATGTTGTGCACAAATATATTTCATCAAAATTGCTCTACTTTCTCCTCTCCCCTCTCTCCCAGATGAGTCTGTCTATTATTTATTTGTTTTCTGGTCTCTCATATTATAGAAGCCATACAATATAAACTCTTAGTCTGACTATTAGTTGCCTTCATTAAACACAATGGTCTCAAGTTGTATTTATTTACCTACAAGTGATTCAGAGGAGATCCACCTTACTCCAGAGAGAATGGCTTATAACAACATCTTAAATAGCAATAGATGCTGGCAAGATTGGGGTTGGGGTGAGGGGAGGAACCCTATAACATTGCTGGCAGGACTATAAACTGCCATTATAGAATGAAGTATGGAGATTCCTCAAAAAAAAGTCAAAATAGATATTCCATTTGACCCAGTGATATATCTTCCGGGTATTTTTCCAAAACAGTTAAAAGCAACATATTACAGAATGATATGTATATCCATGTTTATAGCAGTAAAACTAACAATGACCAAAATGTCCATCAACAGACCAACGGATACAAAAAAATATTGTATATGTACACCATGGCATACTGCTCTGCCATAAAGATAGGTAGAATTGGAGCATTTATCTCATATATATATATATATATATATATATATATATATATATATTACCTATTTTAGGGGTTTTTTGCATTGGTTTTCAGAACTAATCATTTATGATTATCCTGGAAAATACAATTTATATACCTAACCTAACAATATGTGAATCTAATCAGCAACTGCCTCCTGAAGAGGACTGTGGAATGTTAACTACCCCAATTCATTTCTACTGTTTTCAGTAACTTAATAATTTATTTGCCCCTGGATTGTTTATATAGTCCATATTTATGACCGCATCCTTTCTTGGTTATTGTTTCTTGCACTAAATCTTTGTTTTGAAGTTTCTTTCTCTGTTTAGTTTAAACTTTAAACATTAGTTCAGAATTTCTCAACTTTAGCATTATTGTTACTGGCATTCTTTTATTTTGAAGGACTTTTATATAGGTTATAGTTGCTTAGTAGACTTTTTTTAACCCCTCCTCACTAGATGTCCATAATACAATTCTTTTATTATGTTAAAAATGCTCTAAGGCAAAGGAAGTAGCTCAGGGGTACAGTGCTTGGTTACCATGCAAAGGGGCCCACAATTAAAAACCCAGCACTGCAAAGGAAAAAAGAAGAGAAAAAAGTTCCTTAGATATCACCAGATATTTTCAGAAGGAGTATAAGAAAAAAATGCCAGGAATTGCTCTCGGCTAGAACTTGTGCTTTAAATGTCCTTTTGTTCTTTGACTCTACATATTATTTTCCTGAACATTTTTAATTTAGGTATTGGTCTTGAGTGAACAAGTACTATGATTTTATAAGTATAAAATTCTATACTGAGTTATTTTTAACAACAGTGTGAACATTGACTCCACTAACTTTTTCATTCTGTTGATGCTTTTTTTCTTTCCTTTGGAGATGTATCTTGACTGTCTTGGCTTTGGTGCCCCACAATGTGTATAGATATGTTCCCTTGTTTTTTATCCAATGTTGGATTTATATTTATTTTGTATCTTAAATACTGAAACCTTTAAATGATTTTAAGAAAGCCTCGATTTCTATATCTTTTTATATCCACTTTTTTATTGTCAACTACTGGGTATCAAACTGAACATACATCACAGCTTCTCCTTCTGTCCTCTATTGTTCTTCACGTTTTTTTCAGACTTCCAGCTTATCTTGGCTGTTTTCTTTTTTTTTAAAATCATATCAACCTTCTACTCATGAAGAACAAAACTTCTCTTTAGTGGCTCCATATGCTATTCAACAAATCTATTATTTTTATCTTCCTGAATTACATGTATAATTTCCATGAAACTACATTTCCCAAGTTTGGCAGTCATTCAAAAGTTTCTGGATATTTGTTTACACTCACAGTTTGTATTTCACTTTAATTTTCAAATTTCTTTTTAACTAATTCATAAAGACAACTCTATTGTATAATTTCCACTGCCTCACATTCTTAGTATCTTATTTTTGTGTGTGTTTTAGGATTTCTACTGTGTCATTTTTAAACAACAGAACTTTATGTATGAGAATCTCATGAAGCTGAAGTCGAAAATTATTTCTCCCAGAAAGAAGTATCACCTAACTTATATGAAGCCCTAGCAGATATCTTTATTCTGCAGTTGAGCTTTACAGATGACACAGAATTTTTAACTAGGGCCACACTCCTGCATTAGACACGGGCTTCTGTTTTAAATTCCAAGGAAAAAAATTCCTTTCCAAAAATTGATAGCCAATTTAAGGAAGTATTCTTTTTTGTTCTTGTTGAGTGGAATTTACTAAGAGTATATTTCTTTCTATATTCTGCATTACATTTAATGAGATTTTCCAAATGTAGTAAACTCTTGATTTTGCCACTTGTTTCCCATACTCAACGAATGTTAAAACTCAAGCCTTCTGAAAACATAGATTAGCAAATTTAAATTTAAAATATTTGTTATTCATGCATTTCCCCTGAATTCTAGCTTTCCCTTATTTTGGTCTCTTGATATTTTCCTATTTCTTTGACATTTTAATGATAAAATTAAACACATTAGTAATTCAATGAAGATATTTAGCTGTGTTAAAGAATGAACACTAATCATATGTTTTTATATTATACTCTAAAAATGGAAATCGATTTTATTTGAATTTTAAATATCAGTACGTATTTATTGAACATATTTAGATAAATAAACTCCAGTCTAAGAAACCTACTTAATTCACTCATCCAATGAACACTGATCGAATATCTACAACATGTCACTAATTTAAGTGTGAATGGAAAAAAATGTAATAGGATAGGATTTATACATTTAATATGCCATTAATATGCCTCAGTACATTCTAGTGGGAGAAAAAGGTGGCAAAAAATAAATACATTAAATGAATGAAATTTGAACACCAATGAGTGCTATGACTAAAAAAAATTAAGATAATGTGAGTCAAAAACCCTGCCGTACATTCACAAAGGTGAATGTTCCCAACAGGAGAAATTCCAAGTGAAAAAATCTGAGTTCCATATTAAGTCGAGTGCTTTAGAAAAGAGTTGTAACTGGTATAACTAACTAGAGACCATGAGAAGATAAGTAGAGGGAGACACGTCCAAAACAAAGTGTGTTCGTCACTTGCTCATTGCTGGGACACAGGACTTGACACCCACCACTTAAGGTAGGAGAGTTTTATTTCAGATCACAATTTCAGTCTCCACATAGTTGCCGGCCATAGCAAAATGCCGTGCCAAAATAAGTTGGTAGACAACAGTCGCTCATCCCGTCCACCAGGAAGAAGAGAGAGAGGGAAAGGCTGGGAATGGAGATGTGCTCTTCCAGGCCAGGCCTACCATGATCATATCTCTGACCAGGCCCCACTTCCTAACAGCACTGAATTGATCCCTTGGTCCTATAACGATCCAAACACATGAGACTTTGGGAGAACATTATAGATTTAAACCACAGAATGAGAGTAAATGAAAAATAATGAAATATAGGCAATAGTTAGGATATTTTGATGCGTGAAATGAGAGACCTGTAGGGAGCGTTTATACGGGAGTGACATGATGTGATTATATTTCTGAAGGATTCACTGACAGACACGCAAAGAACAGACTGGAGGTTGAAAAAGAAAAGCAGACCACAAGAACGCTGTTGTCATCCATACAGGGTCGGGTCATGGAAAAACCAGCATTAATGTCGAATGGTCACAGTTAGAGGGGTTGGTTTGGGATACACATGGAGATATAACTGGCAGTCATTGCTAGATGTCCATTTAGAAGGGCTGAGAATTCAAATTACCTTTGCCTTTAAGGAACTTAGGACCAAATATTTTCTGATTGATAAATTCTATCTTTAATATTCAGCAACTAGTGCTTATATTTTGATGCATAATGTGTGGGAAATAGAACTGTCAGTTATTATGTAACATCTTTATTTTAAAATTTGCTATATATTACATGTAGTATAACTAAGAAACAACAAAAACTTAGTTCCTTACCTGAAATCTGTGATATTTTCAGTTGTTGAAAGGCAGTGCAGTGGGGTGGGAGCAGATTGCACCTAGAATTAGCTGTAGACTTACATTCCAATTCCACTACCAAGTAGTATAATTGTATAGCTTTTGGCGAATTGTTCAGCTTCTTCATTATTTAATTTCATTATCTGTGAAATGAAGCTCATGGGCTTAGAGGCAAGGGGCTGCAAGAAATCCAGTATAACATTTGGTGTATTACCATTACCCACTAATTAGGAATGTTTGCTGCTGTTTTGAGAATTATAAGGAAACTGTAAAAATGAGCATTTCTCATTTGGAGCTTTATTTATGGTTTGGCCTATACTGTCCAAACTTTCCCTAAAATCGCAAGTATACGAGGTAGCATGTGCCTTGAGGTGCTCTGGGCAATAGGCTCGACCTCACTGGTAAAATTCTTAGAGTGTTATGAATTTAAAGCAAGACAAAATGATTGGGAAAAAGTCTGCAGAAAAAGGAGTAACTGGGAGCAAGGGTGGCAAGTGTATAGAAGATTGCGACTTTGAACAGAGGAGGCAAGCCAGTGAGAATTCATAGAAAATAAAATCCCAACGCATTGGCAAGGAATTGAACAGAAGGTAAGGTTGGAGACAATGAGTAGACAAGACCTGATAGGATTACTAGCGCCAAGCAGATGATACTGTAGATTTGTAACGGGACCCACAGCAGCACAGCAAGTCTTAGCAAACTCCTGTGATGCTAATATACCTCAAATTGCTTCTGTTCTCTTTTTCCTTTATATGAAAAACATACACATAGATAACTTTAATATGTTTTAAATTGATATTTTACCCCATTTTTGAGACAACCATGCCATTTCATCACAGCTATCTTATCATCTTGCCTGGTGTTCCTTATTCTCAATAACCAGTAATAAGATTTAATGAAGCTCATTCAGAATGTTTTTCTCTACACAGGTTAAATGTTCAGATTTGCATTTCAATTTCTATTCTCTTTTACAGCTGATCATTTGTTTCTCTTGAAAAAATTCAGAGGCAAAAAAAAGTTAGTGCTGATTTTCTGGATGATAAAATGAATCTGCTTTGTATTAAAAAATAAAATTCTGTGAAAATGAAAAATTATGTGTTATTCCAAAAGGACGGAGGAGAAATTCAATGTGATTTATTATAATTGTGGTAAATTACCAAGAATGATTATCCCAAAATATTCGAAATAAGTCTAAATATGAAAACAGACATGTTGATGAAATAGTAATAAGCAAAGCTTCTACAAATGTAGACTTTTTTCAAAGGTACAAAATGAAGATGTATGAAACCCGAAGGGAATACTAGGTAATACACTTTCTTGAAAATGCATATCTAACAAACATCTGCTGTGTGAATTTGCTGTGCCAAGCATAGATCTTATATGAGAAACATATTTTAACTTCACAATTAGTCATTTGCTGCATTTACAGATGAGCGAGTGATAGCTCTAAAATGTGTGGCACTCCGGGAGCTACACAACTACAACTACTATCTACTAAGTGCCTGTATACGGCAACGCTGTTGATCCACTGTCTTCAATTCTTATAGACATCACAGGGAAGCCCTATTGTCTTACTTCGATTTACCAATAATAATTATGCCCAGGACAAATCCAACAACTTGCCTGGCCAGGTGTGGTGACACATCCTGCAATCCTAGTACTCAGAAGGCTTGTCTAGGAGGACTGCAAATTTAAGGTCAACCTGGGCTGCCCAGGAAGCCAAAGCTAGCCTGGACCGACTGGTGAGACCATGTATCAAAAAAAAAAAAAAAAAAAAAATCAAAACAAAACAAAATAAATACTTCACTTTTATAAAAGTGTCAGAAGACTCAGAATGACACATGTCCTTTGACCTCAAGCTGTGTATACACTCACGGTGATCTCAAACTCAATACCTATCCAACTTACTTTTTCATCGTTGGTCAGAATATCTGCCATCCGCAACTTTAGGGCAGAAAGATTTATTTTGGCTCACAGTTTGAGAAGGTCACAGTCCATTCACAGATGAGTGGCTGGAAATGGTGGAAAGGGGCCAGAGCCATACCCAGAGACAGACATCCTCACAGCACAGCAGAACAGAGCCAAATGGAGAGGAATGGAAGAATCAGTACACCCTGCTCCAGGTCAAGCACTATGCATCAGCCCCTCCAGCCAGGCCCCACCTCCAAGCAGTCCCCAGTATCCAAAGGTATGTGAAGCTTCTGGGGGACACTCCAAACCCAAACCACAATGATTCCCTTTATACTATATCGTGTTGATTCACTTGCTAACTCTGAGAACAGATATTTACAGTGTAGTCCGTATTACTGAGGCATCTTGTTAAAAGCTGTGCATATACTCATGATGACCACAACTCTATTGTCCTGTTCTGATGGATTTATACACTCTTAGGAGAAAAGATTTTAAATAAGCAAGCAAACAGGAGCCTTAAAGAAAAGTTACAGCTTATTGAAAGCAATAAGGAGAGAGATCAGAGAACACATCTGAAGGTTGTAGCTGTGAGGCATAAGACACAAGAAAGTATGTCCCATGGATACAGAGAGGATGAATAGTGACTGGGTTTGTTCATACCAAATGGACACAGGAACCAGACTTGCCACATAGGAGGAAAAGGTGCTTTCCATGTGACCCAGTAAAAACTGACTAACTAGTAAACCATATGTCTGTTATCAATTTCATTGCAAGCTTGACTGAAAATAGAAAAAAGTGCAGGTGTGTGTGCGTGTGTGTGTGTGCGCACGCGCGTGCATGTAAGTGTGTGTAAACATTATTCATAACATAAATGCAAACATCTTCAAATATAAGTATATAGATATATATGTGAATATATGTATAAGTACATAACCATAGCACCTCGTGGAGAGACTAGTCAATGAATTTGCTTTACTAAGTTACCAAGTATTACATGGAAAATCAGAACTTTAACACAATCTTATTGTCTTTAAAGTTACATAAAAAGCACGATGCAATGGTGACACGAAAGTTGGAAGTTCTTCCTCTCCTAGCACCACACCCGCTGGCACGGAGCTGGGATGACCACACGGGCAGATCCAAAGGGGAGAAGCTGCCAGGGCTCTCGGGAAACATCCGTCAGTGTCACTGACTAGCTCTGGCTTCTCATTTCCTTTCTAAATCTGGAGTATCTCCTTCTCAGCACTGCATGATTTTTATCACAGAAAATTTATGAGTTTTTCATTACCGGAAATAGCTTCGTTCCGAGTCATTTTTGATCTGTCGGTGCCACAGGACTTGAGCCATCAAGTTATTAGCAATTGATGCTCATGGCTTACCCAGAACAGAAATTCGTGACTAATATGAAGGCAGATATTTAGAATCCTGGATATGCGTTCTTAACGAGCGTTTGTGTTCAGAACTACATATAACACTCTCGGGGAACAAAAATGAAGGATTGCCAATATCATTATTTCTTCATTGCTTTTTTTAAAGACGCAGTACTATAGTTTCTGATCAACATCTGTATTTTCTTCTTTCTCTGAAATTTGTTTGTAACATTTTTAGTAGGTACTCTCTTCCTTCATACTGAATTTTCTACCTCTCCCAGGTTCCCATCTCTAAGTGCAAGTGTGAAGATTTTGATAACCTCTTGCAAATTCTGGAAACAGTTAATTGTCTTTGCTAGGAGGTAAATATCCACAGTATTTCCACTGACAGAGACTTCTCTGTGTGCTGTGGTGATGGAAGGACATATAATTGGGCTATGTAATGCTGTATTTTTGGAGCTTTGGGAATATTATACTGTCACCTGAAATATTGTCAATCCTGGAAGCACTGTGAAAATAAGTTATCATCATTTCTTCAAGATATTAATAAATCAAATTTTACTTGTGCACTGGGGATTGATCCTAAGTCCTCCTTATTGACTTACATCTCCAACGCTATTTATTTAATCATTTTTTCTTTCTATTTATTTATTTATTTATAGACGAGTTCCCTCGAGGTTTCCCAGGCTGAGGGTAACCTTGTGATTCCCCTGGCTCTATCTGCCAGGATCTTGAGATTATAGGCTGACATTACAATGCCTGGCTAATGAACCCATCTTTAAAAATAAGTACCACATAGTTTTTTTTTTCCAAAGAAATGTATCGTTTCACTGTACAGAACTTTTTACTAGTATCCATCAAGATGCTGGACATGGAGGAGATAATTCTTGAGTCTCGTGGCTTCTTCTGTGTTATGTCATGTCAAAGTCTTAGCACAAAACAGCTGTCACATGAACATATTTTACCTTCTGGTGATCTTAATTTCTACATACACAACTTGAAAAGTTTGTTTCCATTTTGTTTGATCTTGTTTGAGACAAGGTCTCACTCTGAAGTGCACAGGCTGGCCATGAACTCACTGAGTAGCTTGGGCTGGCCTCGATCTCCTGCCTCGACCTCCTGTCCTGGAACTACAGGACGTGCCACCACACCCAGCTTATGTGGTGCTGGGAAATTCAACCCAGGGCCTTGTGCTTGCTGGGCAAACTCATTAACCACTGAGCTATATTCCCTGCCCTGAAATTTTTTGTTGAATTATGGCCAGATTGTTATACTTTGCAATATATGCATTTCTTGGTTTTTCAGTTCGAATTAAATTCAAAACTGAAAATTAAGACTTTTTGCACAGTTCTAGTGGGCAGAAAAATCCAAAAGGATATAGTTAACTTAAAAACAATACAATTGATGCTTAAAGAATTTTTTTTCAACAATGGCTAGATACAATGTTTCCCAGGTGACATAGAACATTAGTAAATACAGATCATATTAGAGGACATAAAGTACATCTTAAAACTTTGAAATAATAGAAATCATACAACATAGACTAACTTCACACAGTGAGATGAACTTGAAATTAGTAACAGAGTGACACCTAGGAAAACCTCAAGTAGGAGACAAAATCCCCTAAACACATTAAGGTTATTTAACAACCTTTTCACCAATAAAAATATTCAAAGAACATATCTCAAAAGATGAAGACATTTTGAATTAAATTAAATCAAAATAGAATTTGTCAAAATTTGTAGGACTCAAGTAAAACAGCACTTAGAGGAGGTATATTGTATGATGTGCAAATATCAAGTAGAAGTAATATCTAAAATTAATAATGCAAGTGCCCCTCCTAGAAGCTACAGAATAGAAAATTAAAATTAAAATAATTAATGAAGTTAGGATATGATTTTAATAGAGAAAATCCATAAAGCTAAGAACCAATTATTTTAAATTACTTTTATTAGCACACATTACTCATAGAGGAATGATTCCATTTGACATATTTCTAAATGCATATATCAAACTTTAATTTTTCCACCCCTATTACCTTCCTCTTTTCTCCTTCCCCTCTCTTGATCCGCTTTCTCCTATCTAGTAGTGCTCCTACTTTTCTGTGTTTTCTTTCTTTCTTTATTGTTTCTACAAATGAGAGAAAACTGCTAATATTTGACTTTCTGGGTCTTGCTTATTTCCCTTAACATAATGATCTAAATCTGCTTCTCTGAAAAGGTGAATAAAAATGATAAGATTCTACCCAAAACAATGAGATAAAAAGAAAAAGACGCAAATGATTGTTATAAAATGAAAGAGAAGGTATTACTATAGACCACTTGGACTTATGGAGCACTGTGAATTTTCCGATGTTAACTTCCCTAGATGTCATGTATCAACAGTTGCAATTTGAAATTTGAAACAGAATATCAGCTACACTAATCATTCCCAAAATTCAATAGTAAAATAGAAGTCATACAAAATAGGTACTGGATCTATTTGAGAGAAACTGAAAAGCTCTGATGGAAAACATCGAAGAACTAGATAAATCGAAAACTATTTCACGCTCATAGATAAACTTCACTGTTTCATTTATAGAACAGATATAATTCCAGTCGAAATTTTAGCTAGTTATTTTGAAGTGATGAGATAACTGTTAGTAAAGTTTAAGTGGATAGGTCCATGGCTAACATATCCAAAACAACATCAGAGGAATGAAGTTAGAACACTGATACTATCTGATTTCAAGAATTACACTGATGTTCTAATCATGAAGACATTGTTGCATTGACACAAGAATAAACGAATAGATCAATGGCCTAGAACAGAATGCCCAGAGTCACCCAAGCACAAGTACAGATAACTATTGTTTGTCAAAGCAACACACTAGAGCAATGCCAGTCTTTCCAATATGTAGTGCTAAGAGATTAAGGCACCACGTTCACAAAATTAAATCTAACCACAGACCTCACTTGACAAAGAAGAACTCTAAATAGACCATAGGCCTATATATAAAATTCAAAACTATAAACTCTTAGAAGTTCATATAGGAGGAAAGCTAGGTGACCTTGGTGAAAGAGGCTGAAATTTTGTGTCCCCTCCCAAAAAATTTATATATTGGAATTCAAACCTGCGATTTAATGCTATTAGAAGGCGAGAACTTTTGTAGGCGATTAGATAATAAGAGAGAAATTTTCACAAATGGGATTAATACCCTTACAAAAGAGTTCTCAGAGCTCCCTCACTTCCGCCGCATTGATCCAAATGGAAAAAAAGGCTGCCTATAAACTAGGAAGGAAGTTCTCAGATTATAGATATGTGAACAACAAAAATAAATCTGCAAACTGCAACAATGTCATTGAAATTAAAACCATCTCTGTGAAAGATACCTTCAAGAGAACCAGAGGGATAGCCACATGTTGGGAGAAAGCGTGTGTGACAGATATATCTGATAAAAGATTATCCTCCAAAATCCTTAATCTCATCAAATCTTAAAACCCATCAAAAAATTAAAATGGTAATCCTATTTGACAATGGGAAGAGTATCTGAACAGACACCTTACCAAGCCACATATAAATATAAATGTCAACTATATACATGATAATATCTCCTCATCATCTGGCCTTACAAATTACAATATAGGATAGCAGTAAAGTACAACTACGCATTTATTAGAATGACTTACTACTAACCGTTAGAAAAGACAAAAATGCTGGTGAAAATGTGGAGCAAAAGAACTTAAATTTATCGCTAGTGAGAATGAGAAACAGACCAACCATTTTGGAACATGGTGGCGCAGTTTCTTGCAAAATTGCGTATGCCCTTCCATATGATCCAACAACAATGCTTCTTGCTGTTTATCTAAATAAATTTAAAATTAACATCCACATAGAAGCATTAAAAAGTGGAAATAAAAATGATTAAGATGCAATAGGTATGTGCACCAATTACTCAGCGGAATGTAATGTAATGATTATGTTTTGCAAATACATAGTAATAAATAGAATAATGGGGAGGGGGAAGAGACCTAGACAAAGGTATTAATTGCAGCTTCATTCATAATTGCTAAGAGCTGGAGATAAGCAAAAAGTATGACACTAGGTAAATGAATAAGCAAACCTTGTCATATCTGCACAAAAAGTCTGTTATTCGGCACCCATAAAATTAATGAAAAATATGGAAAATATGAATATAAATTAAGTGCACTTGACTAAGTTAAAAAAGCCTACATATGGTACAGTTCCAACTATCTGACTTCCTGGAAACATTAACACAAAGCTAATATTCTGTATGATAGTATAATGGTGGATGCACAGTATTCCTTGTAATTTGTCCAACCGTAGAATGCACAACATTCACAGTGAGCCCTAAAAGGGCTTTAGATAACAACAAGGCGTCGAAGCAGTTTCGCTAATTGTTAACGGATATACTATCCGTAAGGTTCAGGTGCTGATATGTACGTGGGACGCTCAGGTTCAACTCTGCTGCTCAGTTTTGTTTTGCATGCAAAAAATTCTAAATAAAAATAAACTCTATTAAAAATTGAGTCTTGCATAAGAATCCTTTTCCCTAGTTGCTGCTAGCGCTGCCTAGTGCATCAGAGGGGCTATGCGTTCTCCCCATGGCCACAGTCTCCAGAAAGGACCCACACACCACATGGCCACAGTCTCTATCCATGTTTTTTTTTCATTTTTATTATCGAATGTCATTTGCGTTTTCACCCTGGAGCTTTATGATTAATCATGTCTAGTGTTTACTGGTTTTAAGTTAAATATACCTAAATAAATCATGGCAATTTTCTCTCGAGCTTTCCTATTTTCTCTTTCTGCTGCTCTATAATAGACATCTCGTGTAGCTCATTTATTTATGCAATATGCTCACTTATTGGATTTCAACCACAGCATCAAACATGTATTCAAAGTGTGGTGTCCCACTGACAAGGCCCAGCCACAGTGTCAGAGAAACAGAAAGGAAACACGATTTCCGGTGGCCCTACGCTCTTTTTCCTTTCCTCGAATTATCACTCAGGTCAAGTAATACCTTTGCACTCTTTGGCATATGCCCGGGATGCTTTTAGTTTATGGTTTCTTTTGTCATAAAAATGATAAATAAGCAGGCAGCGGGAAGCTGAGCACAAAGGACACCAGAGAGCTGTGTCCAGAGGACTTAGTGCCAGACCATTGCTCCTCGTATATTGTGCATGTCAAATAAATGTACTAAGATAGATTTTTAGTCCATGTAAATTGTTGTATATTCTGCATGCACTTTTAGTACAGTGTTCATAAAAATCTCTGACACGAAGTATGTGTAACAGAAGCCAGTGAATAAACATTTTTCTTGCTTCTGATTTTCTAGAGGAAGTTTTCAGACACGATGTACTCCAGATTATCTTGGCAATGTGTTAGGCTTCTTAGAGTTTGTTTATAAAATCGCCAAGCACTTGGGACTGGAGGAATGGCTCAGCAGTTAAAGTGTTTGCCTAGACCCTGTCTCAAAAAAAAATTCAAATATTCCAAATTCCAAGAAGAAGTAATTAAGAGATATTTGAGTTTTACACCTTACACACTTAGTATATAATTGCATCGAAATCATTTTGTTGTTGTTGTTTTATACATTTATTCACACAAGAAAGAAATTTTGCCAGACTATCATAGAAGCGATCGTGAACCATTTCTATTGACAAGTAAGGTAACTGTACCATGTGTCATAGGGCTTTGGAGAAGCACGCATAAGCTCTGGGCATGTGAGTAGACTAAATATCATCTCACATGGCAAAGGTTCAATCTCTTTAGTTTATTTAAAGGCCATCATAAAAACGTGAGCGGCTACCTTTTTACTTTACATTTTACTGTATTTTTGTCTTTATCTAAAGGCCCAGTGTAATACAAATATATTCTGACTGGCAATATGTAAACAAACACGTTATAAAATATCTTATGGTCATTTATACCCAAGATCTAATGTTATTGCAATGCAATTGCATGTTAATACAAATGTAGCCATATTTAAATGTGATTTGTTGCTGACCTTACAGATAAAAATATTTGTTTTAACTTGAAATAAGTGTTCTGAGATTCAAACCTCTCTCTCTCTCTCTCTCTCTCTCTCTCTCTCTGTTGTGTGAGTGTGTGTGTGTGTGTGTGTGTGTGTGTGTGTGTGTGTGTGTGACAAATATTCTATGGCAACGAATCAGCAAACATGGGGGGTGATGCACATCATTTGCTCTCAGCTCTCGCACTGTCCTGAGTTTTCATAAGAATCTCCTGTCCGGATAACTGCACAGAACACAGAACAGATGGCATACACTCTGCTATTATGTAGAGGAAGGCGATCTTTCTGAAACTCTTAACGTGTAACTGACTTCAAATAATAACTAAAAAATTGGAAGAATGATAAAATGTCAATTAGTACTAGATGGCTATTATACGAAACTAAAAGTAAACATCTATTTAATATTTTCTGGCATATTTTTATTCTGTCCCAACACATTTGTATAGATTTGCGCTGCTTTTGAGACCAAAAGCTTTGTGGCAACATTAGATGTAAGCATCAGGAACTATTTAGCATGCAAATAAAGTCTTTGATGATTTTTTACTGGAAATATTTTCTCCTTAATCAAGAAATATGCTCTTTTTGGAGGCTAGTTTCTCTTGAATAGATTAGAAAAAAAACCCCTCTGGTGGATGCTTTAATAATTGATAGTGGAACTAGGGTGTTAATGAAATTTCCATTTTCTTGAAACCTGAGCTCTGTATTTATTACTTTAGGTATTACCTAACACGGATGTGTGCAGTTACCTGAAATAACCTAATGGGAACTCTAGTAGCAATATAAAGTATTTGCTGTGAAAAAATAAATGAAGTACTAATCTTTCTCCATTAGTCTCAAATAAAAGCCATACAATCAGTAATGAAGAGAAAATTCTCATGACAGAAGCATTTATTTTTGCTAATATAATTTATATTAGTATTTCTTCTTCAGCTTCAGCAGCAGGATATCATTGAAGCTGCTATTGTGGATCCTTTGGAGAACCATCTAACTTCAAAATCTTCCCCTGAACAAATAATTTCGTATATGCTTTCACTAAACAATATTCACAATCTTAAGGACCATAACATTTAGGGAGGACCCTCACTTTTAGGCCCGCTCCCTCTCCAAATCTTTTTGTTTTGACAGGTATGAAGGCAGGCACTCAAAACCGAAAAGAAATGAACGCCAATTGTCTAATGTACTAGAACTACGAAATGAGAAAGTAGAAACAATTCAGTGTCTGGCAGCCTGTCACCAAAGCAGTCACTTGACAAGGGACACAGTCATCTGCTGGCACCCTCCTACTGACAGGAAATCCTGAAATGCCCCAAACTACTAACCATTCTTTCATTCTTCTTGTTTCTTTCTTTCTCTCTTTCATTCTCTCTTTCTCTCTCTCTCTCTCTCTCTCTCTCTCTCTCTCTCTCTCTCTCTCTCTCTCTCTCTCTCTCTCTCTCTCTCCATCTTTCCACCATTCTTTCTTCATTGCTTTTGTTTGTTGGTTGGTTGGTTTATTTTATTTTGAGACAGTCTCACTCTATCATCCAGGCTATTTCTGAGCTCACTATGTAGCCCAGGCTGGTCTTGAACACAATGCAGTCCACCTGCTTCAGCCTTCCACCTGCTGGGATTATTGGCATGTGTGCCACCATGCTCAGTTTATGTGGTGCTGGGGAATCAAACTCAGCACCTTTTGTTTGTTAGGCAAGAGCCTTATTTGCTGTGCTATGCCCTCAGCTCCCATTCTACATTTGAACTAAGTCATTTTTAACTCTCACCGTTGGTCTCAATTTTGCTAACATTACACTGATTTTTTCTCTCCCACCCTGTGTTTCAACTCTACCTAGTGTTCCAATTACCCTCGAGAATCATCTTTGCTGAACACAGTTCATCTCTCACGGTGAACTTCTCAAACTTTAAAACTTTGCCGCCTCTTGCTCTGAGGATGCTAGTCTGTTCGTCACGTCAGGAGATTAGACTGGTGTGTCTGTAATCTCTTTGGAAACTACAGAGCCCAGAAGTGTGGCCACTGATATTTTGGGGCCCCAGACTACATTTGAAATAGTTAATTATCTGTAATGGTTCACTGCATCTGATTCTAAGTAGATATTTTAAAGCCTTGTTATTAATAATTTTGAAATTATAAACATATTAGATGACATCGTTTATTACTTTTGGTTGGATTCATGTCATGTGTAAATACAGTAAGAAGAATGTGTTTAGCAAAACTAGCGTGTTAACTTCTTTATGAATTCTACTACTTTAATATAATTGAAAACATTCTATCACAATGTTCGAAGTAGTAATTATGCAATTTCCTCAGTCCAGGAAAATAGAGCCTCTGTAAAGGCCAGATTATCAGAGCTCCCTTCCTAATGAGTAGGTCAGCCTTCAGCTGTAGGCATCTCAAAGGCTGCTAAGCATTTATTAAAAATATGTGAAGACACTCTGGCTATAAAAAAGCCATATATTGCTAAGGAATATGCCAACATTTGTTAGCTACTTTCTTAGGAATGAATACTTTCTTTTCACCAAAATAATTATATATATATATATATATATATATATATATATATATAGAGAGAGAGAGAGAGAGAGAGAGAGAGAGAGAGAGAGAGTTTATGCCAGGCACCAGGTAATTCCACCACATACCAATTATAAGCTATTAGCATACCCATTTTACAGATAAGGAAAATAAGGTTTCTAAAAGAACATGTTATGGAAAATCGTATTTCTGCTTAGTGAAAAAGATAAGGTTTAAACCAGATATGCTTGTTATTCAAGCTCTTATTGTACTTGTAGTCATCCACCCATAATTTAATTATTAACTAAGTACAGTAAACTTTCTTGTAATATTGACGAAACTCAAAAGTATTAAAAGGTTTTTTAGTTTCAATTCTTAAATAAAATGTAAAGACTCAATTTTTGAGTCTAAAGCTCAGGATTCTTTTGAAATTACTATGACAGAGTTGAGACATCAGAATTTTTCAATATAGTGTTCTGTAAATTCCATTTAGGGGTGTGTGTGTGTGTGTGTGTGTGTGTGTGTGTGTGTTTGTGTGTGTAGAGAGAGAGAGAGAGTAGTTCTAGGGAAAAGAGAGTATAGCTGGTGTCATTCAAGTTGTTTTTTTCTCCATAACATAAACGTAAGTATCTCATACTTTATTTCAATATTAACAGAAGAGAAGAGTGAAAAGGAACCCTTGCATTGCGATGGATGAAAAGTCCCTTAGACAAGATGGCTTATCTCATTATTCTGATCAGAAAGAATTCTAGATATAATGTGTTAGAAGCCAAAGAAAATTTCTAGCGATAATAACTAACAGATCCAATATACAAAGTTATTGAGCATCGTTCTGCAATCACGAGTCACTGTTAATAACCAATGAAAATCACTTTCATGTGTTACAAGGAATTATCTTAAACAAAATTCTCATTTAACTGGAATATTAGGAAGAGATAGTAGCTCAGCCATAGACTGCTTGCCCAGCATGTGCAAGGCCCTGGGTTCAATTTTGAGTACGTTTCCCCATCCAAAACGCATCTTTCTTGCTGAATTGCTGATTTATTTACAGAAAAAAAACTACTGTTTATCGGTGCTGAGCAAGCATTACTAAAATAAGCACAAATGCTACTTGGTCATTTTCTCAAACCTTAGAATGTCCGTAAATCTTACACAGATTTTGGAGGCAGAGAAGCGAGCAAATAAGAAACATACAATTAAAAAAAAGCAAACACACCAGTGTGACGAGGATTCCAGGTCACTCAGCTTGACAGTCCGTGCTCTCTGTCCACTCCAGGATTTTCTATTCCAATGTTTCTCTAATTCTTTGAGTCACTATTTTTAAAATTCCAGACAAATCTTACTCAGTAGCATGTCCATCTGCTTCATTAGGCATTTTTAAGTAATCAAACCCATTTCACTGTTTTCCATAATGCAAATGAAAATCTGCTTACTTATAAAAATTTACATGTACTTTCCCTGACATGCTTTAATTTACTGAGCGATTTGGATAAAACGACATATTTAGAGAGCTATTTTGTGAATAGGTTCTGATATAGGGCTCAGCATGGGACTTAAAGCACAATCAATAGTCTGAAAAGTTGTCAGTTTAGGGGTGTTCTGAGCTATTCAGCTGCCTTGATTGATACAAAACTGACTTGGATTTACCAGATAAAAATCAACATAAAAACCCTGGAAAAGTAGTTCTTAGAGTCCCTACAATGTTTCAAAGGAAGAAACACTTTTAAGTCAGGGGTTGGTCTCGGTAACAACTTGGCTGTTTTCAATTTTGTTTTAATTGTGCAAATATTTCTATTTTCTTTCAATTGCATTCCATAGAATATTTTAAAATTCCTAAACAGTGTGTATCCTTTCATCTTAGACTTCCCCAAATGCCTATACCTTTATCAATACATTTTGTCTTGTTGAAATGTTTCAGAGTAGCAGTAAGTACAACTGAAATCTCTGGAACATTATTCAGGGCTTTCCTGGCTTTGTAGGACTACCTCCGTCCTCTGGTTATCCACTTTCCATTCTATAAGAACAGCAAGGGCACAGCTGCCTGGTGTGGGGGATTTTAACTTAGGCAAGCATCACTGTGACCTTAAAACACATCTGCGGCTTCCAGCAGACACATGCAGGTGTTTCTGCTGCCAGGTGCTCTCCTGCTCCTGGAAGTCACCACAGTGTGCTACAAATAATAGAAATATTGTGTCAGTGAAAATGATCCTGTAGGAAATATTTCAATGTTGAAAACACTCATCTCCGCAAGAGCCCAGAATGTATGCTACTGCTGTTTTCTGAAAAGGTACTGCCAATAGCTAAAATGAAAAAATTGCAGTGAGTCAAGTTATTCAGAAATATTTCTCACATGACAATTGCACAACACATTGTAATTGTGGCACAGTGAATCAGGATCCAGAGACAAGAGCCAACCTGACAGGCTTCGCAATCTCTTTGTTAAGTTGAAAACCAAACAGAATAAAAATGACAAGACAAAACGATAGTGGAAGATGCACTGTGTTGTATTACAGCTCAGTGCATTTCGGGTAGAAGGAAATCCACACCCGGTTATTGTTATGATCCATGTTCTA